>JAOVVG010000027.1:8782238-8801972 GCA_028566375.1 Leptodoras nelsoni
TAGGCTCTGCGTAAGGAGCTGGCTTAGGCGCTGCGTTAGGTTCTGCGTTAGGCTCTGCGTTAGGCTCTGCGTTAGGCTCTGCGTTAGGCTCAGCGTTAGGTTCTGCGTTAGGCGCTGTGTTAGGCTCTGCGTTAGGCTCTGCGTTAGGTGCTGCGTTAGGCTCTGCGTTAGGCGCTGCGTTAGGCTCTGCGAAAGGTGCTGCGTTAGGCACTGCGTTAGGTTCTGCGTTAGGCTCTGCGTTAGGCTCTGCGTTAGGCGCTGCGTTAGGCTCTGCGTTAGGGCTCTGCGTTAGGGCGCTGTGTTAGGCTCTGCGTTAGGGCGCTTCATTAGGCTCTGCGTTAGGGCGCTGCGTTAGGCTCTGCGTTAGGGCGCTGCGTTAGGCTCTGCGTTAGGCTCTGTCTTAGGCTCTGCGTTAGGCTCTGCGTTAGACTCTGCGTTAGGCTCTGCGTTAGGGCTCTGCGTTAGACTGTGCGTTAGACTCTGCGTTAGGCTCTGCGTTAGGGCGCTGTGTTAGGGCGCTGTGTTAGACTCTGCATTAGGCACTGCGTTAGACTCTGCGTTAGACTCTGCGTTAGGCTCTGTGTTAGACTCTGCGTTAGGCGCTGCATTAGACTCTGCGTTAGGCTCTGCGTTAGACTCTGCGTTAGGCGCTGTGTTAGGCTCTGCGTTAGGCGCTGTATTAGGCGCTGTGTTAGGCTCTGCGTTAGGCTCTGCGTTAGGTTTTGCGTTAGGCGCTGTGTTAGGCTCTGTGTTAGACGCTGTATTAGGCGCTGTGTTAGGTTCTGCGTTAGGCTCTGCGTTAGGCACTGTATTAGGTGCTGTATTAGGCGCTGTGTTAGGCTTTGCGTTAGGCTCTGCTTTAGGCTCTGCGTTAGGTTCTGCGTTAGGCTCTCTAGGCGCTGTGTTAGGCGCTGCGTTAGGCGCTGCGTTAGGCGCTGTGTTAGGTTCTGTGTTAGGCTCTGCGTTAGGCTCTCCGTTAGGCGCTGCGTTAGGCGCTGCGTTAGGCTCTGCCTTAGGCGCTGCGTTAGGTTCTGCATTAGGCGCTGCGTTCGGCTCTGCATTAGGCGCTGCATTAGGCGCTGCGTTAGGCTCAGCGTTAGGTTCTGCGTTAGGCTCAGCGTTAGGTTCTGCGTTAGGCGCTGTGTTAGGCTCTGCGTAAGGAGCTGGCTTAGGCGCTGCGTTAGGTTCTGCGTTAGGCTCTGCGTTAGGCTCTGCGTTAGGCGCTGCGTTAGGCTCTGTGAAAGGTGCTGCGTTAGGCACTGCGTTAGGTTCTGCGTTAGGCTCTGCGTTAGGCGCTGCGTTAGGCTCTGCGTTAGGCTCTGCGTTAGGCGCTGCGTTAGGCTCTGCGTAAGGCGCTGCGTTAGGCGCTGCGTTAGGCTCTGCGTTAGGCGCTGCGTTAGGCTCTGCGTTAGGTTCTGCGTTAAGCGCTGCGTTAGGCTCTGCGTTAGGCGCTGTGTTAGGTTCTGTGTTAGACTCTGCGTTAGGCTCTGCGTTAGGCGCTGTGTTAGGGCTCTGCGTTAGGTTCTGCGTTAGGCGCTGCGTTAGGCTCTGCGTTAGGCGCTGTGTTAGGTTGTGTTAGACTCTGCGTTAGGCGCTGCAGTGCCTCCACCTGCCGCTGAGCAGGAGATTTATTTTAAGTGGCTAAACGCTTCGATCACTTAAATGTTCGGAATGTTTCACACTTTAAACAGAGAATGTGACATATATGCGCTCTATATGCTAGATTATTGCATCACATAATGATCACATAATGAGTACGTTAAAGGATAAATAATAAAAGTTCTTTATTTATTCTCGCCGCTGGCAAACAACATCTCCCACAAGTCCCTGCCCGTCCACGTGACACAGCGTGTTCATTGCACTAGAGTCCTTTTTGCCATGGAGACGATGGTGCACGCCTTATCTGGACAGGCGAGTGAATTTAACCTTATCTTACACACAACTTCACTATCTTCTGTCCCAGACAACGGAAAAGGGCGGTGAGTTTCAAAATAAGGGAAAGACTTTAGATCAGTTAAAGCAAAGGCTGATGTAAACCACCGAATTACCGAGGTAGCTGTTATAGCTATAGCATTCTAGCTGTCTCAGACAAGTCTATTCTAATTAGCGAGTTATGGTTGGTTTGCTTGATGTCATAGCTTACTATTTTAATTAAATTAATGATCAAACAAAGAGAAGAACAAACGTTGTAGTGAAACGTTAGTGTTGTGAGACGGTAGTTCAGATTAGACATATGTTATGTCCCGGGTTACAGGCAGGGATTGGTGCTGTAATGTTCTGTGATATTATCGCTTTGCATCAGGTCATCACGATGGATTACAGTTAATGCAGTCATGGTAGAAAACTAGCAAACTCTTGTCACCGCACATTGTTTTCCTATTTTCATTGTATTATTTCATCTGCACTATAGAGTGTTTTAGATGATATTATTCATCGACCTTGAGAAGACTGCTGATGTTATTTACGCCTTATACACCTCACCTGCTTAATGCCCTAAAGCCTTTTCTAACTGATCATTCGGCTGATCATTCTTTTTTTTTACACAAATCCATCTGGAAATTGTAGTAGTATACCCCAGTTGAATTAGCTCAGCACTTCTAGTCAATAAAGATAAATTAATTTGCTATGATTTTTACTAACGGTGCTTTGATAAATATTACTCAGCATATAAAGGTGTAGTATGCTATTTGCTTATTTGAGTCAGGTATAAAGTGTAAAATAGGCAGTGCAGCAGGTACAGGATTAACAGCAATCTGGTTTAAAATCCAATTAGCAGGCAGACTGATCAGGAACTGGCAGCATTATGCTGACACAAGATCTTTTTTACACTCTCCGTCTGTGCCAATTCACCTACCTTAATCACGTCCCCCTCAGGACATGGTTCTGTACCTGGTCAATTAAAACACGGAGCAGGTTAATGATGTCAAGTGGAAATTAATGTGTTTAATAAAAGCTTTGTTTCCTGGTTTTGTGTTGATTTCCTGCTTTCTATTTTACTACCATACCTGTAGGTCATTGCACAGGAGAGACTGAATCCTGTCACATTTGTAATCCTGGCTCTCTTTGTTCCCTCCTGTTTATATAGTTTGTTCTTTGCCTAAAGAGCAGTCATAAGAGATGGCCTGAGAAACACAGTTTGCACAGCTGTATATGCATGAGCTGTGTACTTTGTCATCTGGGATTGAGCTGCATCAGCAAGGATGAACCGCTATACTACTCTGAAGCAGCTGGGAGATGGCACCTATGGCAGTGTGCTTATGGGCAGAAGCAATGAGTCCGGGGAGCTGGTGGCCATTAAGAGGTACAAAAAAAGTTTAACGTTTGTGGTTTACAATCCCATCTGCAAGTTTTTCTGTTTTCATGAATTATGTCAGTTGTATTGGTGCATGAAAAATGTGCAGTATATGAGGTTATGAAGTGAGGCACATAAATTGACATTTGTGTGTGTGTGAAGGCAGGCGAGCGAATACATTTGGCAATATAGTGTATGTTGGAGACAGTGTTTCAGTCACTTGCCTTTAATCTTGAAAAAAGAAGACAAAATGTAGAAGAAATAAGGCAATTGTTTTTTTTATGAAAATAAGAGAAAATGTAAAAAGGCAGAGAAAAATTAATATGATGTGCTCTATGGCCGTCACACCCCATTTGTTTGTTTTCTGTCATTTCAAAACCATGGGCATTACTATACAAAAACCTCTTCTGGGAAGGTTTTCCACTAGATTTTGAAACTTGGCTGTGGGGAGTTGTGCCCATTCTGCCACAAGAGCATTATTGAGGTGAGACACTGATGTCGTGCAAGGAGGCCTGATGTGCAGTCCGCATTCCAGGTCATCCCAAAGGTTTTCAGTGATATTCATCACTGGTGTGGCCTCAGTATATGAATCACTTGAGAAAATCTTGAGAGGGTGTGAACCAGGTAAGGAGCAGCATTCTGAATGCTATGCAGCGAAGATATGTTGATGAAGGTAGACCAGTAAGTAGGCGGTTGCAGTAATCTTGAAATTATTCAGATTTAAACAAATTTTAGTAGGTTTTGACACCAGGAAAGGTCATATTCTTCTTATGCTGTGAAGAAAAAGTCTTCCTTCCAGAAGCCTGTGATCTACAGTTGTATAAAAGTGATAGATGGATTGTGAAAATTTTGATTGTGATAGACTGTAGCTTAATGCTGTCTATATATACGTTTATTCTGACATTGCTTGAGCTCAGTATAATCCTTGCAAAGTCCCTGGAAAGCATGTCAATCCCATAGTGCCAGGGAATCACTGCTCTGTACACATACAATCTACAGATGTAAATAAATACATCAGTCATCAACACAGCACAGAGAGAATATCTTATAATCATTCAGACTAATCTTATAATTTTAATTAACACAGTAAACCCAGAGCTGATCTAGACTAGGCCACATTGTCTTATAAGTCTCTTCTTTCAACAGGGGTAAGTAAGCTGAATTATAAATGACCCTTTGAGACACTAGCTGTCCAGAACAAACGGTTACCATGCAAAATGATACTCTAGTGACGGTGAAAAAAGGAGTGAAAGTGCACAGGCCTATGTCGTCTTGGTGCGACATCAACAAATGACCAACATCACTACAGCATGCTTTGGGTTACATAACTCTTACTGCACATGCAGGCAGGTCAACATCCCTGCCTGGATTAGCTTTCAGGCCCCAAATATTGCACTGGATCTGTATTATACATAGCAATGTTGGTACCAACATTTTGTTGTGCCAAAACCATTACTACACTTACTACAGGCTTCTAGTCAGTCTATGCATTGGCATGGCAACATGCAACTCTGTCTAGCTGTGGCTTCTTGGGGAACTATTTTTGTTGTCAGAGAAAATCTGGAAATTAAGGTGAACTGTGCTTGTTGGAGATACTAAGAGATACGAAAAAAATGCTGCTTAAGCTTAGAAACTTGTTGCCAAAAGCATACATGTTTGTTGCTTGTTGATGTTGATGTATTCTGTGGCTCTTCAGTGAACATTTTAAATGAGCTTTGATCTGTTTTAGACACTAAAGATGTTTCATTGATTATGTGAAACTAAACAAATTTATCAAAGAATGACCAAATGTACTTGATTTTGAATACTTTTTAAACAGTATGGATTGTTTGGATATAGGATCCCTTACATTATTTACTTATAGACTTTCAAAGTGTTTATGACTAGTATCTGAATGGCAGTGACTAAAACACAATAAACACTAATACACAAACCAAGTTGTCGAATAGTCCTGAAATAGTTGAATATTTAGGAACATAAGAACACCATATCCATGGACATGCATGAAAGTGGTAGACCAAAATTGTAGTAATTTTAGGATCAGGATGATGGAAATGTGTCTAAATGCAGAACAGCAGTATTGTAATTATTAGAGGATGCTCTTTTTAGTATTAACTTTTGCTGAACGTAAATAACTGTTTTGATCACCTGTTATAGCTTAGTCCAAACAAATGGTGAAAGAAGGTTCACTTGCGTCCTAATACAAGGTGCTGGTTTCCATACAGGGTTTAAGTTTAACAATAATATGTGGTCTGTTGTTGTTAATGAAGCCATGGAAATTGAGCTTGTCCATTCTTTCTCCCTCACAGAATGAAGAGGAAGTTCTACTCCTGGGAGGAGTGTATGAACTTGAGAGAAGTGAAGGTGTGAACTGCAACTAGACCATGAAAGTGTACTCTTGATCTCTTAATCAGTTCACTACTATCATCTACTGAAATAATAATATTGATTCTGATTCTTTATTACTATGATACCATCACATTTACAGTCAGTGAAACATTTCAAATGAATATTGCTGTGTTTCAGTCACTAAAGAAACTGAATCATGCCAACGTGGTGAAACTAAAGGAAGTAATCAGAGAAAATGACCAATTGTACTTCGTCTTTGAGTACCTGAAAGGGAATCTCTACCAGCTGATGAAAGACAGGTATGAAGTAGTTCTGAGGATTACAGGCCAAAGACCTGTTTGACATTTTTGTAACAGATTACTTACAGTGCCATGACAAACTATTTGCCCCCTTCCCAATTTGTTCTGTTGTTGCTAATTTGTCACATTTAAATATTTCATGTCATCAAACAAATTTTTATGTAAGATAAAGACAACATGAGTAAACAAAAATTGCACCTTTTAAATCATTACATTTACTGAAGATAAAGATTTATTCAAAACATTCACTGCCTGGCTGAAAAAAGATCACACTCTAATATTTCTTTGGACCTCCTTTAGCTTTGATTACGGCATGCATTCGCTGTGACATTTCTACAAGCTTCTGCAATGTCACAACATTTATTTATGTCCAGAGTTGCATTAACTTTCCCCAAGATCTTGTATTGATGATGGGACATTTGGACCACTGTGCAAATACTTCTCCAGCACATCCCAAAGATTCTCAATGGGGTTCAGGTCTGGACTCGGGTGGTGACCAATCCATGTGTCTTATGCTCCCTGGCTCCCTACCATTCTTTGACAATTTGAGCCTTATGAATCCTGGCATTGTCATCTTGGAATATGCCTGTGCCATCAGGAAAGAAAAAATCCATTGATGAAATAACCTGGTCGTTCATTATATTCAGGTAGTCAGCTGACCTCATTCTTTGGGAACATAACGTTGTTGAACCTAGACCTGACCAACTGCAGCAACCCCAGATCATAACACTGCTCCCACATGCTTGTACCTTGTACCATGATCTTACTTTCACTATTAAACTCATCCCTGAGTTCTACTGTTGTTTTTCTACGATTTGATTTAACCAAAAGTTAAAGTGATCCCCTATCACAATCATTCAAGATTTTTTTATGACCACATTCCTTCCAACCATGGGAGCACTGCAAACACTGCTGACCAAAAAGAACACAGAGACTCTTCACACATCTGCCAAAAAAACATGCAGATGACCAACAAGACTTCTGTGATAATGTTCGGTGGACTGATGAGTCAAAGATGGAACATTTTGGCAGACATGGCTCATCTGGTGTAAAGCTAACACTGCATTCCACCATAAGAACACCATGCCTACAGTCAAACATGGTGCTGGTAGTGTGATTGTTTTGGGGCTTCTTTGCTACTGCAGGAACTGGACGACTTATTATGACTTACGTCATAATTGATGGAGCCATAAATTCTCCTATCTATCCTGAAAATTCTGAAAGGGATAGTCTACCTGTCAGTTTGTTACCTAAAGAACAAGCACAATTGGGTTATACTGCAGGACAGTAACCCGAAGAACACAAGCAAGTCCACCTCTAAACAGCTCAAAAGAAACAAAATGAAGGTTTTGGAGTGGCCGAGTCAAATCCCATTGAGATGCTGTGGAAAGACCTTAAACATGCTGTTCATGCTCACAAACCCTCCAGTATAGCTGATATAAAACAATTCTGCAGAGAAGAGTGGGCCAGAATTCCTCCACGGCAATATAAAAGACTCATCACAAGTTATCACAAACATTTGATTGCAGAGGGTGGCACAACCAGACATTAGGTTTTGGGGGGCAATTACTTTTTCACATGGGTGATATAGCTTTTGAATCAGTCTTTATCAGTAAATGGAATGATGATTTTAAAGCTGCATTTTGTGTTTACTCATGTTGTCTTTATCTTATATTAAAATGAGTTGGATGATCTGAAACATTTCAATGTGACAAATTAGTAGAAATAGAAGAAATTGGGAGGGGGCAATTACTTTGTCACGGCACTGTATGTAAAGTAGGTAATGACAAATGACCCTCATGAAAGCTGACAGAAGAACTATGTAATCATGATATCAGTAATGAAAGCTGTAAGTGACAGCTTACACACATTGTAAGCCTTTAAAAATGTTTGCATTCAGAGTTTCAGTTGTCATGAAAAGCATATATAGGTACACTACCCCTGAACACTACCATTACCTTTTTTCTAGAACACCTTCTCTTTTCAGATTTACATTTCACTAAACTGACAAACACAAATCAATATTTCTGATTGTCATTTCTGATTGTTTCTTCATTTTTACATAAATTAGTCCTGGAGTAATTTGATATTTGTGTTAATTTTCTCATCTCTAGAAACAAGTTGTTCCCTGAGTCAGTCATCAGGAACATAACTTTTCAGATATTGCAGGGGCTATCATTTATTCATAAGCATGGTAGGTTACTGTCTCAGGACTGTGATATTCATTCTAATAAAGACCAGCTGTGAATGAGCCAACAGTCATTCGTGGGTTCAACAAAAAGCACCCATGAAGGCTCCCGATTTCTCTTTATCTCAGGCTGTGCGAGTGGCTCAGATGTAGCTAAGGCAAACATTTAAAACTGAAGTCCAGCATATAACACCACAGTCCAGATTTCTATGTGTGGAAAAACTAATCAAATTTAGAGTTCACTGTAAACATGTCTCGCACAACCTAGGGGTGAGCTGTTTTTTGGGGTTCTCTTTATTCCTCTGCTCTATACTTTTCTTTTTCTTTTCTCCTTTCTTATGTGCACGAAATGCTCTGCCATCAGAGAAAATAAGATGTTCACTGAAAATGAAATAAGGAACATCATGTTCCAAGTGCTCTCTGGTTTGGCATTTATGCACAAGCATGGTAAGATTTAATTATTTTGTAACTTGGTTGGCTCTTTTCCCTAGAGCTTCTTTTACTTTCTCTTATCTAGGTGCTACATAGTGCTCTGATATAACTGCTAGTTATAATGCCAAATTTCCAAACCTGTCTACTTGTTCAAAGAATTTTAAATCAATAGTATTTATTGCTTAAATAAATAAATTCATTTTTTTCACAGCTTTGTGCTTTATAGTGTGACCTACACTCTAGTGGCTGATTTTATTCGGTTCTTCAACTGCTGTTACTGTACTCGAGCATTTTAGATATATTGTTTGTTATTTGTGCTTTTAAGGACAAATAGTCCCTGTTTTTCTGTCATGTTTCTGAACATCATGTGCTGAGTTTACCTACACTGCATTACTGTTTTTGTAAATCTATTTTTGAAATACAGCCATACACTTTGTCATAGCTTCTGATAATTTTCACTTGTAAACTGGTTTGCCGATTCAGGATTTTTCCATCGGGATATAAAGCCGGAGAATCTGCTGTGTATGGGTCCTGAACTGGTGAAAATAGCAGACTTTGGTCTGGCCAGAGAGATCCGTTCTCGGCCTCCCTATACAGACTATGTCTCCACACGATGGTGAGAGAGCTTTCACTTTCTTCTAATGGAGACATAAATGTGGCAAACCAGTAAATGTGTTACTGATTAACAGTTTTGTTTACTTGAGTAGTTGTAATTTCACAGTTATCCATTTGCCAGGAGTCCAAGCAAGCATAATTTGTCTGTCTTGTGATATGGGACAATTCCTGATGGGTAGGAATTGGACATCACAAAATTAGGGGGAAAAATCAGCACCATTTCAGAGATGAAATATGTACTTTAATGCCTGATACACAAAGCCTAATACAGTGGCAAGTTGGACATGTGTTTAATTTCAGATGCAATTATAGTCTTAAGGTTGGAGGAAAACTCAAAAATACATTTATAATAAATACAAATAATAATAATAAATATAGTCATTCCTTTGAGAAATCGTGGTTGTGTGCTGTGCTGATGTCACAGGGGGACATTGGTAGTACAATTACAATGGTGTTTAACAGGAGTAAATTTTCAACAAATCTCAAACAAGTTTAGCTTTTAGCCCAGGTTCTGTTGAAGTAAGCTTAAATTGAAAAGTCAGATTAGAATTTCATTTTATATATTAATTATTACAGAATTTCACTCATGTATTAATTATAAATATTAATATGCAATTTCTTCAGAGTGGAATTTTCTTTGAAATCTAGCAAAAAACAATTTGAATTGAGCTTATATGACCGGTTGATCGAAAAGTCCAATGAATTTGTTTTGTATGTTTTTGTACATAAGCACTAAGCATATTGACATAGCACCTTTCTATGTGCATTGTGTAGGTATCGAGCTCCAGAGGTGCTTCTGAGGTCATCTGTGTACAGCTCTCCTATAGACATGTGGGCAGTGGGCTGCATCATGGCGGAACTGTATACTTTAAGACCTCTTTTCCCTGGCAACAGTGAGGTCGATGAGATCTTTAAGATTTGCCAGGTTCTTGGCACAGTAAAGAAGGTATATGAGTCTGTGAACCTAAACCTAAGATGTAAGCAAAGACAATGACAAATTAGTGTAATGTAGTAGACATTATTGGCATCCTTTATTTTTACATTAGTGTGAGTCCCATACCCCAGCATGTTAGAAAATGTAGGTACTTATAAGAGTGTGCAAATGCATTTAGGAACAGAAATGGCAAAAAAAACACAAAAAAGCTTTGAGACACAGCTAAATTTGATGGCAAGCTGTTTGTGTTGTGATGGTTTGTTTCATTTGTCCTCATAATGGTTCTGGATCTGACAGAACCTGACATTTATGGATGGCAGTTTCCTTTATGGCAGTGGTGTTCATTTTTATCCAAGAAGGGCTGGTGTGGGTGCAGGTTTTCTTTCCAACCCAGCAGAAGCCACACACCACTGAAAGTCAAGATCCACTGATTAGATCCATTGATTAAAAGCAGGTGGAATGAGGTGTGGCTCCTGCTTAACTGGAAAAAAACCTGCACCCACACTGGCCCTTTGTGGATAAGATTACACACCCCTGCTTTATGGTATAACTGATTTTTCCAGTGTTTATTCATGTTATGTATTTTCAGGCGGACTGGCCAGAGGGTCATCAGCTGGCTGCATCAATGAACTTCCGCTTTCCTCAGTGTGTTCCCACACCTCTAAAAACCCTCATTCCTAATGCCAGCAACGAGGCTCTGATACTAATGAAGGATTTGCTGCATTGGAACCCGAAAAAGAGGCCGACTGCTGTGCAGGTAAACAGTTGCTTAGTGCTATGTTATTATGGACCAGTTGTGTTTATTTTGGTGTGTAATGGTCTGTAACTTTTATAAGGCATGATTATTTGAAAATGTAATATGAAATATAATGTTTGTGTGATTATGTGCTGTTTGTGTCAAAGTTTAACTGAACTTGTATGCATTTACATTCTAAAACAACACACTTTTTTATGAAATACTTTTTAAATTCTGAAACATGTTCCAAAAAGAGTCTCACATTCAGCATTGAATTTATCTCTAGCCTTAACTATCCTTATTTACCTGTCACTAACTTAGAATCCCATAGTCTACCAGTTAATTCAGATCCTAACGAGACTATAAGGCCTGTGTCATATAGTGCTCAGTATTAACTAAAAGACAAATATATGTTGTGTGCCTACAAAGTACTTACAAAGATTTGTCACTGGTGAAGCACTAATATATTTTTAATATGGTACTAATAACTAGTAATAAACTACTAATAAATCAAATAGCCCCTGGAATTTTACATATTGTTTTAACATATTTTGTGCCTGTTATATGCTTCCATACTATGATTCCAAGCAAGATTGTTAATTTTTATTTCATTTTAATAATAAAAAAATATAAAAAAATTTAAAGATCATGTTAGACACATTAAAGATCAATAATGCTTTGCTTCTATGCTTTACAGTTGCATATCTCATCATCATCTCAGTTATTAGCAATATAATTTATATTTATATAAAGATGTGACATGGACTAAAATCCAGATTCTTAGCTTCATATTTACAAAGACTAACGTATCTGATCAAGCAGTGTAACAGTTTAGTATTTTGAAAGTGTTTTTTCATATCCATTTGATGATTCAGTTTTTTCAGCTTTTCTATTCAAATATATAGTACAAGATGCATGCCAACTGTCCTATTTAATCGTAAACTTCTTACACTCTTAATTGGTGTTTATCTTATTCAGTGACACATTCAGCAAGGTTCCTATTTATATATGATGTTCTCTTCCCATGGCAGGCACTTAGGTACTCCTACTTTCAAGTGGGCCAGTTGCTGGGACCGCGGCCTCAAACCCCTGACCTTTATAAATCTACAGAGAAAACGGCCCACCCCAAGACCAAATCTGAGCTGCAGTCAGCCTCTGAGCCAGCCCTGCACTCTCAGGTCAAGGTCCAGGGCAGGAATTCGCATCAGCCCCTGCAGCCAATTTCCCTGCCTCAGGCCTCCATTCAGGGAGACCACCAAGCTGAGCCTCTAGTGCTGAATACACAAAAGGTAAAGGACATAAAATCTAAATCTTCCAGAATATGTAGAAATCAGAACAGTTGCTGGTAGTGGACTGAGACTTTTTGACCCTAGATTATATTATACACTGAGTTTTCTTTACAACCTATTATGTAGCTAGAATCATCACCCATTTCTCACTTTAATAAAAGCTATCAAAGGAGCTCAATATCCATCTCAGAGACTTTTACAATGTATTCAGTTTTGGGATACTTTCTGGGTTTTTTTTTTATAAACTTTTGACCTCATAAAATGTTTAGGTTGATCCTAGCTGAGCACATTTCAACCTTATTGTATTGTTTTACAGAATACAAGTGTCCACACGGGTCACAAGTGTACTGTTACATTTTGGCTTGAACTCACTATAGGGTGCTGAGGATGTAAAGTGTGCCAATCTGCCCCTTTAACCAGCAAGACCCAATCTCCTATACAGAAATTTCACTTTTGAATATTAACAGGGATGATGGTGACTTTTTTTGGTCACAGTGTTGACTCTGTCTTGCCTCTTTCAAAGGCTCGGTCTTGACTCTTGGTTGCCCACAAAAGCCTTAGTCTTGTCTCAGACTCAACCCTTTAAGGTCTTGGACTTGATATAGGTGGTCTAGTCCCCATCTCTACATGTATTACTCTGCTTTACAGGCATGTCCTATTAACCATTAATTAGGCTTAATCTTCTATCGTTATCTATCTTATATTCTAACAAACTTTACAATGCAAAGACAAACATATTTCCACAAATAACATTTTAGTTGAATGTAGAAAATGAAATGTATTAAATACATATTCAAGTCAAAGTAATAAGCTAGTGTGGAGGAAGATGTTTGTGTTGCTTGTGTTGCTGGTCTAGTCCCAGTCCAGTTGCAGAAGTATGTGTCTTGGTAGAGCCAAATAAATGATTAAATAAACAAACATATTGTGATCTTTTGTCACATATTACTAACTGTTATTACTATTAATATTAACTTACAAATTGTTCTTGTAGAACTGTTGTACAAGAGCAGTTTCATACTTGAGGTTGTGCCGTTATACTGAGCCTGCAGCCTCATGCCTATGACCGAATCAGAGCCATGCTGATATTCAGTTAAAACAGCTCTCCCTCTAATATGATATTGCTTATACATTAAAAACTGTCTATAATGATTTGGTTTCATTTAGCTGATTTTTATATATGCAAGTATGAGAGTTGACTGTACACTGTAACCTGTCAACTGAATTTGTTTTATTTCTTAAGTGGCCTGTGGGAAATCAGAACAGCCTGATGGGACTGAAAAGTGTGCGGAGACGCTGGGGACAGACCAAACACTCTGACAGCTGGGACGAGTCAGATCCTTCAGACACGGCTGCATTCAATTCCAGAAAACCCAGCATGGGAGTGGAAGAAAACCAACCCATCAATGAGTTCACGACTGAGTCAGTGAATTTTCAAGTGGATTGTATTTATTAAATTAAGTTTTAATTAAGTTGGATTAGTATTTTATTAAAATGGAGTTTTATTCTTCTGAAGTCACTCTCTCTTCTCCTCTTAATGGCAAATCTATTTAGGCCAAGAGACCAAAAGCCTATTTACACTTTTAGCAACGTTACGAAGTTACCGAGTAGCATCAAATCGAACTCCAGTCTGCAAAGCACCTGCTCAGCTCGACAGCATTATCTACGGCAATCGAGATACCTGCCTGGTATGTCTGCTCTGTGGCTACATCTTGTTTACAAATCAAATGTTATTTAATTTGGGTAGAAGAGTGAGAAAAGGCATCAAGCCTCATAACAGTGGCATTTGGGGTTTGATACTTATTTCTCATGTTCTCCAGGGGTGGCTCAGTGGTTAAGGTGTTAGGTTAGTGAATAGAAGGTTGGGGGTTCAAGCCTCAGCACCACCAAGCTGCCACTGTTGGGCCCCTGAGCAAGGCCCTTAACCCTCAACTGCTCAGATGATTGTAAATGAGATAAATGTAAGTCACTCTGGATAAGGGTGTCTGCCAAATGCCATAAATGTAATGTATTTTTATCCACATGGATTTCATCTGGGTTCTCTCGTTTCTTTCCACTTTCTATAACCATGCTGGTAGGTGGATTTGTGAGGCTAATTTGCCCCATGAGGTACTGTGTGTGATGGATTGAGGGAGTGGTGTATTGTACAGTATGGACTCCTGCTAGGATATACTGGAGTACCCAGTGTTCCTGGAATAGGCTCCAGATTCCACTGACCCTAAACAAAATAAAGCAATTAAAAAATGAAATAACTAACTTCAAGAAGCAAAATATTATTTCATCAGCACTTTCTTAATAAGACAGGATTATCTTGTAAGTTCAGTGTGAGGCTAGTAATACTCTTGTACCTTAATTTCAGGTTTGATAAGTAAAAGCTCCCCATCAGTTGTAGAAAAGGAGCCCCAGAGGGACCTGTGGGACAACTGGTCAACACACCTAAAGAAACCACTTGCTCCTATTGAAGGAGTCCCGGTTACCCGAGTCACGCCAGGTAAGCTTGTGTGTCAAAAGGGTCGTCTGTTAGTTAGAAGCTGTCTGAACACTAAAACTGTGTAAAACAATATGCACGCGCGCACACTAATTTTCCTGGCTCACAGTATTGGATTTTCTTATGAAGTAAACCAACTGGACCAAAGGTGCATTTGGAGAAAGTTTTATTTGGTGGAGATGAAATCTGGCAGCATGTCTGCCTGCAAAGCTTAACCCTGACAACTGCTACTCTGATCTGCCTTTTATACCTTGAAACAAATGGCAACAGACAACAAACAGGTTTACAATATTGAAACAATTTATGTTCCCAATGCAGAGCAGGATCTTAGTGTTAATGCTGAAGGTTTATCCTTGCCTATCCTTGCCTTAATCCACCAACTGTGGTGCCAGATGTGTGAAGCTTATTTGTAACTATGATAAGACCATCAAGTTCAACATTTGTCTGGTCAGATTTTACTATAATTTCTTACATTTCTTAATTATTAATAATTTTATTAAAATGGGTAATTTATATGACTCTGCTAAGTGGTTCGAACATTGTAGCAACCGACCCTTCCGTTATTTATGGTTTTTAAAAGTTTAAAAGATTAACACATTCCTTTTCCTTTAGCTTCTTTAGATTTTAACTTAACCTTTCTTGTTTGCTTTTGAGTTTCATTGCCTGTTCCTAATCGTATTTTTGTAATTTCCTTCTTGCATGCATCCCTTGCCTCTTTTACTAACCCCAGATGTAGAGCACAGCAGCATTAAATTCCCATATAAGCCTAGAAAAAACTGAATGTCCTAAAGATAGACATAACATTGCTGTTTTTAGTGCAGCTTCTCCACTAGAGATTGCATTGTGGTGCACCTACCAACGTAAAAATAATATAGTATTGTGCAATTGGGCAAAACAGATTGTACCTTCTGGCTAATATCTGGCTTTTAAGCTACAACTAACAGAAATCCCTAAGATATAAAAGTTAATGGGCTAGAGAAGAAACATGTAGAAACAAGAACTCAGAAATGAAAAAGAAATACACCATATATTTTGCATAGATGGTTTTGTAACAGTATGACTTTGGGTTTTAGACAACTTTATTAGTACTACATACAACCTCCCTGGAGGTTATATTCCATCTTTCCAGAAGAAGGAGGTTGGATCAGTTGGCCAGAGGATACAGCTTGCACCATCTGGAAACCAGCAAGCAAGTATGTACTGAGTTCTAACTTTTTTTATCTTTAATATTTTTCCTGATTACATATCTTAATGGTTATTCACTTCATATACATTCAAATGTATTGTTTTATGCTAATGTATAGTTTCATGGAAAAGAGTGAGCAGTAAAGGCAAGGCCTAAGGCCTTGCTGTTCATTCAGGCAAATTTGATCAATTCAATTCCCCATTGAGAATGAAACCACATCCATTCTTTCCTAAAACAAAATTAAGGACTATGTTTTTACATATGACATTCTTGATCACTGCTCCTCAGATGCCGACAGGTGGAAAACAAGATCTCAAGTTAAAGGGACAACTTACTCAGTTCTGGGGAAAAATTCTGACAACATCCTCCCACGTGCAGCTCCTGTCCATGGTCGAGTGGACTGGGCAGCAAAGTATACCAGCCATCGGTAGCACATCTTCAAATCTTTACAGCTTCAGCATGTGCTAACCTTAATGGCTCCATCTTCTCTAGCAAAGTTTTTAATGTCTCAAACTCACTTGATTATTTTGTGGAAAATGTCATTATCACTTTTGTAACAACCCTAGAATCTAGTTTTAAAGAATCTTTTTTCTTGATCAAATATGTGAACTATTGGATTTCAGAATGGAGCTGTTCATACAAACCAGAGCTTCTCTTTTTAATAACAAACACATACCTGTGTGATGTACCATGAAAATTAGATACATTCATTATTCATTTTACAGATCAGGGTAGATTTCAGAACATAAATGCAATTTTTTAAGGGGTACTTTGGGCCTTCTGCTGGCTCTGATGTCCAACTACACTGAAAGGCTTTCCCAGTCCCCCAACATTCCTGCTGTTAGGTATGAATAGGATTTCACAAAAGGCTTTTTTTAATGTTGATACAAATGTAACCTTTAGAGTGCCAGTAAACAAACAGAAATCCAAATACCTGCTGTTATCCAGATAACAACCTGTTTTTTCTTCTTTTAATCCTTTTGGGACCAACACTAGATTTGTGTTAGATCAGTTATATGTAACCATGTTGAATTATTCTAAACTGTACATTGTAGATTCAAAAAAAGATTTATTTTTATGAGACACATTTTTGCCACACCAGTCATGAATCTTGAGGTTTCTGCATGACTCCAACACCAAGCTTTGCCAATATCAGGACACTGGAAAAGAAAAAAAAAAAAACCACCCATGAATGAGACAGGACAGGGCATGCCAATATAACTATTATAACCACGGACTTGGGCCCATGTTCTGTGTGTAGTGTGAGAAACTGCTTAAACAGAACCACATCTGCTCCAGAACTATCTCTGAGTTTATTAAAAGAACATGGAAAATGTAAATATTTTACTGAAAATGTGAACATGAAGTACCTTGCTCCAGCCACTATACCCGCAGGCATTAGCTTCCGAGAGTTATAAAATCTTTTCCCCATGATAACAGCCAAGGTTCCTGATGTAGCTGCCAGCACACATAGAAATCATTAATACACAGTAAAATGTCTCTAAAATAGACCTCACTGTCATTTCAGTGAAGAAGTATTATGAATTCACACAATTATTTCTCATACATATGGATTTCCTCAAGTATGTCCAACATAAAAGGTTTGTGAATTATTGTAGACGGTCTGTCTAGTTAACTTTTCCTAAGATAAGTGGGAAATGAGGAGGAGAATTATTCTTTAGTTCACCACAGCTGTTTTACTGAGGTCTTCCAGAGCTCAGAAGTGCGTTCTTTCTTTTTAAGGAAGTACCAAATAGTTGACTGGGCCACATCTAAGGTATCTGGTATCTCTTTAACAGAGTTCTTTTGATGCCCAAATATTTATGGACCTGACTATATATGAAAAGATTTCCAGGGGAACTGGAGCCTCATGTAGCTGACATCCTACAGACCAATTTGCCAATGTTTATATAAATGCAAGTCATTTTTCTAAGGCATCTTCTCACTCGAGATGTTACATGTCCTTGCTCAACTTGTTTCTTATTAACTAATTCTCGCTAACTCTGTGGGGTTTATCATTTGATCCATTAGATATTATTGCATATCTTTGCATAAATGACCATAAATACCAACCTAAAGACACCCAAATGTTTTTGGGGTCTTGTGATATCTGGTAGGCACCAAACCCTGCCAGACCTCCAAACAGCAGTCCAGCTGCCAAAGAAGGGACACTGCCTGCAGAAAAAGCTCAAACTGTTCAAAAGAAATCCAGATTCTTAAAATGTAGATTACAGCTAATTTATCTGTGTTAAAAGTAACTATATAGATCATGTTAGACAATTGGTACATTTTACATATGCATTTTTCTTTCTTTTTCCGCTCTTTTTTTTTGCATTTTCACTTTTTTAAATGCCATATTTTGTGCAACATTAAATTTAATAAACAATTGGAATAAATGATTTATTAACGTCAATATTGCACATGGTTAAGAGTTGTATTATAACAAAGACAAACTTCTATGATAAGGGGGATTTAAAATAGACCTGCTTTGACATAACCCATGACTCCTCCAGAGGCGACGAGGGCTGCATATCCATATCCTGCCCAGTCCACTGCCATCAACGAAACACAAAGCATCAAACATGCGGCAATGCAGGTAAAAGCCCGGTGGCTACAATAAACACAGCTGCTTGGAGCACAGCACAGGAGTGACCCCACTCTGCACACTCTGCACGCTGCTAAGGTGACTATGAAACAGACGCACAATCCGCTAAAGCTAAACCTGTTTAAGCACGTGTGTCATTTCCGGCTTATAGTACACCTGTGTTTAAAACGTTACGCTATGTTAGCGCGTAGTTATTATAGTGTTGGCACTGAAATAAACCCAAACATACTCACTTTTCCAGAGCCGCTTTAACGTACTTGGATCCGAAACCTTCACAGCACCAATGGGTGAGCTTTCCTTCAGAAAGGTTCCTGTGTCACGTGGTTCACGCATGAATGATGGGAAATATATTTTTCAGAGACAACACTACGTCCGATTCTTTAAATAGTTTTGTTAAGCCATATCCATATTATAATGGTATACTGTGCCCAATAGTTTGCTAATTTCCTATAATATTTCCCGTAAATTTACGAGTAAATAATCATGTATTTCGATAGAGAGAGGGAGAGGTTAGAGTGGACCTACTCACACAGTAAACAGTCCTCTGCTGCCCCCTGCTGGTTGCGGTCATGGCGCTGTGCAAGCTGCTCAAGCTTAGCAAACCACGGCTGTGTCCCAATTCAGGGGCTGCACCCTTCGAAGCACGCGGTCTATGCCGGTCTATGTGGACATGTCCTTCGAAGGCTCCTAGCCCACAATGTCCGAATCGAAATGAGACGGTTTGCTCTGCGGCAGGTTTCTTGTTAGCGTCACAGCACCGCTGTTCCTGCCCTGAGCCGCTGGGGAGGCTTCACTGTCGGCACACGGTTCTTGTTTAAACTGTGTACTGTTAGCAACGTTAACATCACGCAGTTAATAACCGTTACTGTATGGCAAGTGTCAGTTTTACTCATATTTAAAATGGTGCTGGAATGTAACTAAACATTCACATTTACTCATGTACGCCGTTCACTCATCGTCATCGGCGCGTAATGAACCTCGGGATATGTCAGCTGGTGAAGGACACACCCGTCGGACACTCCGTTGCCATGGAAAAGAAGGGCGCATTTGAAGGCGTGTTCTACACTGGAAAATGACGCAATCGGCCCCTGAATTGGGACACAGCTCAAGTCTACGCTTTGTGCAAAAGAGCATTGCCATACCAGAACAGGTTTGGCATCATCTAGTTAAGGGAAATTCGATTCAATTTTATTTTTAAAGCACTTTTAACAGTGGACAAGGGAACAGTGTCCCAAAGCAGCTTTACAAATACAGGTCCTTCTCAAAAAATTAGCATATTGTGATAAAGTTCATTATTTTCTGTAATGTACTGATAAACATTAGA
>JAOVVG010000027.1:8909090-8920131 GCA_028566375.1 Leptodoras nelsoni
TGTGGCCGGCTAGGCACCGGCTCCCCCGTGACCCTGAAAAGGAATAAGCGGCCAAGAAGATGAATAAATGAATGAATTATTACCGTTATTGTTGACTCTACACATTAGCATCTGAGAACAGTTTTTTCTTTGACTTACACTCTGACTTATTGATTTATTGTAAAGTAGCTCCCAATGTCCATCTTTCTTATTTTTCTGCCCTCCTGACTGAGTACATCACTAATTTAGGCTACTTGTCAAACACAAACACAAACACTGACTTTTATGGTTGCCACCAGTTCCGTATAACAGCCCTAAGGAATTGTACCTCATTTAAATATAAACTGTACTGTGCATTACTGAATCAATACGAGAAGCAATTTCTGAGCACACAACTGTTGGATTGTGTCTCACTCAGGCTACGTGCACATCCAGTTGACAGCTCTGGTGCTTCTTCCCGCCACTGCTCTCATACGTTAGTACGAAACGGCAAGGCCAATCCTGTTAGCGATGTGGGTTAGGCAGGCGGGACTTGTAGATGAGAATGAGATCTGTTAACCATTTGTGTATGAATACATTGACTAGACACAAGCCATTGTGTTTTAATTTTTTATCAAAATGATTGCTGGGGACAGTTCAGTAGTCGCAGGATATTATCGTCCCTACCCAGGTCTGCGCCCTTGGATCTAACACCGGGACTGAAGGGGTGGAATACTTATGGAAGCAGTATTTTTAAAGATCTGTGACAAACAATACATTTTATTAATATTTAAAAAAATTTCTTCAACTGCATATATTGTATTGGATTGCAGTAAAAATAGAGGTATTTGTCAAGTGTCATTTGTAATCCAGATGAAGTGGATTATTTTTCAATTTAATAGCCCTAAATGATTGGATTATTTTTAAGGCTGTTGATTCCTTTGCAAAGCACTGTATGAATCAAACAGCATGCTGTTTTCCATAAAGCTGAACAGATTCCAATATACATATCCCACAAAGCAGAAAGTTATACATTTAAATAATCTTTACATTTATTTGTCATATAAAGGTTATATCTCCTAATATCAAGGGGGGAGATCTACTCTAGAGACTCCCTTTAATGTTGGCCAATCTCATATTAAATTGGGGCTTCTTTAATAAGGCATTTGCGGGTGCTGTTATCCCAGGCTAAAAGGCCGTTTCTGTTGTCCCTTTCCTGCTGCATGAAAACAGATGGTATCTCTGCTATATTACTCCTCTAAGAGCTCATATCCTCCCTCATGTTATTTTCTTTGATCTGCGAGACTGCTCTCACTTTTTTCTCCTCTCTCTCTCTCTCTCTCTCTCATTTTCTCTCTCTCCCTGCTATTTGAGGCCTGAACTGAACTCACTTGAACAGGAAAGCTTGGCCTTTATATACCAGCTTTCTTTCAGATGGACTTTCTTGACCTAATGTATATTTTATATCTTTTTGATTAAAAGAAAAGATGACAGCACATCCCACACAACACTCCGTCAAGGTCTCTGTCTTCACAACTGACACTTCTGAAACTATACAGGTTCATATAGGTTGCTTTGAGAAAGTTGTAGTTGTAATTTTGTGGTACATTATTAATATTGAGACTTTTATTGCACTGGATTACTGCCTCAACATTCCATTTGGATCAGAAATCGGGTCACAATTTTAATTTTTTTTTACAGAAATTGGATGATAAAATATTAAAACAAATACAAAACGAATGCTCTTGGTTTATTATTGAATGAAACATTCAATAAATTACATCAACAAATTTACATTATACATTTAAAAGATGAATTATTTATTTATATTATAAATTTACAATTTACATTTATTCACATTTATATTACAGTTATTGAGGATTTTATACATTTTCTTACTGACTGGCCTCAGCGATTAGGAAACAAATCCACACACATTATCAATCATGCAAGTTATCTTATGTATATATTTTAATGGAAATGTTGAGGTGAAGCAAAATGAAACAAATAGTGGATCCAGTGAGGAGCATTAATGAGGACATGAAAGCTAACAAAAATGTCTGACAAAATTTGGTTCCACGTAACACTTTACTGGTTTTTCTGTGAAGTACTATATTATTGTATTGTACTTATTCTGAAGCTTTTCATTTTCTAAAGCACAGCACATTGGCACTGCTATGTTCATTTTTTCATGCTTTTCCTTGCTTTTTTCTCTGCTCAGCTCGATTCAGCATTTATAATACACATTCATTTGTATAACAACCTATATGAAATCAGTTATTCTATAGCAAAAATACAGTATATCCACCTAAGCTTTAGCAGCTGTTCAGAGCTTTGTTGATTTACTTATTTTTCCAGTGCAGCCAGGAGAGGGAAGCATACCCCTGTTTGAACGTGTTTAGTGCAGTAGGAAACTAGCCCAGCAATTGAATGTGTGGAGTGTGATTAATTATCTTCATTTCTATTAGGACATTTACTAGAGTGATTACAGTAATGAGCTGGTCTTAGAAAAAAGATTCATATTGCATATACAGTATATATTAAAACTTTTCTATGAGAAATAAACCGATCAGATGCTTTAGTTTAAGGAGGCTAAAGCAGGAAAAGACAAGAAAATTATTCAGTGTCTGTTCCAATTTTTACATTTTTAATAACATATCATGTATTCAAATGATGTCAATTGTCATTAATTTTTAGAATGATTATATAGTTAATTATAGTTTATTATGCCTTACATTCCTTTAAATGTATTTTAAAGCTATAACTATAGCTGCATTTTAAGCTATAACAATTGTTTTTTTTATTTAAAATATAAATGAAGTTGATGTGCATTGTATTCTTCACTTTCTAAATTGTGTTAAAACAAAGAAAGAACTAATTAGAGTAATCAACATTGCAATAACTTATTATATTCTCTCTTTTTATCTCTGTGGGAAGCAGGTTCCAGGGATCACCCTACAAAATGACACATTCTGAAACCCCCGTGGGAAGTTTATTTTTTCTGCCCTGGGGTGAGAGGAAGAAAGCTCAGCTGCATGATGTCAGAAATCTTTAATGTGGGTTTGAATGATAGGCAGTGGATTGGCATTGGGTGGGGGCTGTGGTGGTGGTGGTGGTCGGGGGAGGGGCACATTAGGGTAGCAGTCATCTCCACAGTTTGCTCAGTAGGGTGGGGAGGATCTCTGGGGGGCCAGTGGCACTCCTCAAACCCTCTCCATGGGCCTCTCTTCTCATAAAAGGACTGAAACGGATCATGTGGTCAGGAAGGCGAAATGAAAGAAAGAAAATGAAATTACAGAGCTCAGTGGCTGCACAAATCATGCATATAATGTTTTATGGCATGCCAAAAAGAATTCAACACCTGTGCTTTACCGGAGCTGTTATTGCATATGAATCACCAGATTTAGAAGAGGCGTTTTTCTTGGCACAGGCAGGTAGGGGCAAGAAGTGCAGAAGAAGAAAAGAGAAGGAGAGATGACTTGGGTGGGATTTATGAATGCGTGGCCTGTAACCGGTGTGCATTATAATTTAGCATAGCAGGTGGCCGCACAGCCGCTTTATTTGGGCTGTTATTACTCTGTTTGTTTACCTTGCTGAGGTTATGTGAAATGTTTCACAGAATGTTAAATGAAGAGAGTCATTTCTTCTGTCTCAGATTCTTGACACTAATGAGTTTTAATTAAATGTGGCTGTCAGAGCTTCACAGCTCAACACATGAAAGAAAAAACATATTCAAGTTCCCAACTTGACTTTGTGTCTGAGATTTCATTGCTGGAACAAATTCCAGACTGCATGTCTCTGTAAAAACAATCACTCCAGAAAACTAAAACCACTGCAGTTGATAAAAGGATCTTTTAACTGTGTGCTTAGCTTAGTTGCTTGGGAAAACACTTTTGACTGAATTGATCTTGGTTGGTTAAGTACCAGAGATGGCTGCCAAAAGGAAATTGGTCAAATCTGGAAGGCCTTAACCTTTGAAAGTTTTGCCATGCATACCAGAAATGAACCAAATTCCAAAGAGCCCCTTGTAAATCAGATGATTTTATTATTGAAACTGTCTGAGTATCTATCCAGTTTTCATTGATTAGCTATTTCAAGGAAGAACTGATCATTTAACAGCACATAATGATTTATTTTATGCCCAGCATTTAAAAAAGCCAAAAGTTTGTGTGTTTACACTCTCTTATTCTCTCTCTCTCTCTCTCTATCACTCTATCACTCTGTCTCTCCACACTTGCATGGAGTGCACAATTACATATAGTTTAATATATCTGCCAAGCTACCTTAAACAAGCATCCTCAGTCCGTGAGGTGATTTGTCTTCCCAAGCCATTACTCCGTTGTACATCTTGATAGCCATGGATTGCTCGCAGCCATGTTTAAGCATTAAATAGTGTATTATTATTTCACATAAATCAAGCAGGGTGTAGAGGGAAATTCATAAATTTTACATTTTACACAGACAGTATTTTAAAGTCTTCTGCATGGAGGGACATCAGTGTAGCTACTCTACTGACTCACACACATATGCTTGAACAGGACAAATATTAAAAATATTACAGCCTGTAAATACATGTCCTAACCACTTTTGTGTAAATTAAATCTAATAAAGTGCTCTGCTACCTTCAAATGCAATCTGCAGCTATGCAGCTATGTCTGAACTTGCAGTAGTTGGCAGTATTTACCAAAGAATTACCCAACCAAACAAACAAACATAAAAATGATTCTCCCTGACAGTTTAAACTCCTAGCAGTTCTCCAGCTCTCACTCAGCTGCTATGGGTTTCAGAGACATTTGAATTCAGAGATTCATGATGTCTCATGATTTTTGAAGTCTGCTAGTGTTCCAGTTTATTTTGCCAGAATAATTCCACTCTTCATCAGGAAATGACTTCATACTAAAATGTTCATATTTTTTTTTACAGATGCCAGTCTGAGATACAGTTGAGAAGGAAGTGCACTCACTAATTTTGTATTTAACTGTTTCACATTAAGATTTTCTGTGATAATACAACAACATGTCATCAACCATAGCTATTGCCAAGAAAAAGACCTTAAATGCATTTTATCATCTAAGCAGTTCTGTGACATTTATTTTTACAGTGTATGCTGTATAACATCATTCACATACGTAACATTCTGTGTGGTCATCATTTTTATGTACAATCAACTGAAACACTTTTGCAGCAAAAGTAGAATGGTAAGAATTATAAACCACATTCCAGAAAAGATGGGACACTTTAGACATGCAATTAAAAACTAAAATCTGTAATTTGTTAATTCACTTGAACCTTTATTTAACAGACCAAAGGAGAAAGAAAAGATTTTCAGGGTTTTCAATGATGAACTTCTACTTCTTAGATATAAAATATAAATTGTAGAATTGATGCCTGCAACAGACATAAAAAAGTTGGGACATTTTTACCACTGGGTCACATCACCTTTTATTTTAATGATACTTTTTAATCATTTGGGAAATGAAGACACTAATTGTTGCAGTTTTGCAAGTGGAATTTTTGCCCATTCTTTCTGTATATAAGACTTGAGCTGCTCAACAGTCTGTGGTCTCTGCTGCCTGATTCATGATGCGCCATACACTTTCAACAGGATACAGATCTGGACTGAAGAGCAGGACACTGAAGCACACAGACTTTAATATCTGCAAAGCCATGCTGTTGTACTTGTGCAGAATGAGGCCTGGCGTTGTCCTGCTGAAATAGACATGGAGTACCTTGGAAAAGATGTTGTCTTGACGGCAGCGAATGTTTCTCCAAAATACCAATATAAGCTTCTGCATCAATGGTACATTCACACATATGCAGATCGCCCATGCCATGACAGATGTTTTTTTTTTTTTTTTTTACACTTTTTGTTGGTAACAGCCTGGATGGTCTTTTACATCTTTGGCACTTAGAATCTGACAACCATCCCAAAAACAAGCTGAAACATGGACTCGTTTGACTACAGAACACATTTCCACTGTCTTTCAGACCATCACAGATGACTTTAGGCCCAGAGAACTTGCAGGTGTTTTTGCAAATAATTAATAAATGGCTTCCTCTTTGCATAATACAGTTTCAGGTTACATTTCTTGATGCTTTGTCAGACTGCATTAAGTGACAGTGATTTTCCAAAATACTCCCAAGCCCATGCCGCTATGTCTATCACGACAGCATGATGGTTTCTCAAACAATACCACCTGAGGGCTCAGTGGTCATTCACATTCAGCAGCGGATTGTGCTCCTGGCCTTCACGTACCTACTACATATCATTTCCCCTGACTCCCTGAAACTTTTCATGATATTATGAAAGACATAAATTCTTTGCATTCTTGCACTGAGAAACATTCTATTTGAACTGACTGAGAATTCTCTCATGAAGTTTGGCACAAAGTGGTGAACCACGACCTATCCTTGCTTGCAAAGTCTAAGCTTTTGGACGATGCTCCATTCATACTCAGTCTTCTTGACCTCACCTGTTACCAGTTAAACTGCTAATTGTGGAACCGTCCAGAACAGTGTTAGATGTATAACCTTTTCAGTCTTATTTCAACTTTTTTTGAGTGTGTTACAGGTCACGTTCTACTATTGGTTTTTTAATATTTACAAAATACAGTTGGGTCTGTCAGTGAAAACCCTGAAAATTTTTCTTTGTACTTTTATCAGTTCAATAAAAGTCCAATCGATTTAACAAATGACAGTTTTTAGTCTTTATTGCATTGTTAGAAAATGTCCCAACCTTTTTGGAAAGAGGGTTTGTCTATAGTTAAATAACCTGCACAGTACACTAAGCATCATTTTGGACAATAAGAGCATGAAGCTTCTGCAATTGAATTAGAATCCATACAGATGTTAAACGCTGCTAGGTTTCTGCCTACTGCTGTAAGCTGATACACTTAGCTGTTCTAAATTCAGAATTTAATCCACTTTAATTATCCCACCAGTCTGCTCACTGCAAGAAATAATATATTATCAAGTGAGCATATCTTGAACATAGTCAAGTTTGTCTAACATTATCAATATCCTAATCACATACTGAAAAACAAATAGACATCTTCACATGCTAATATTTTTTTTGTAATGTTCATTAAAGTATTGTTTGCTTACACACATTGTTTTATTCATACTTATCTACGGAGTGTGCTTTTTAATTGTATTTTGCGATGAATGTGAAGTTTGCCCTTGTGTGTGGTCTGGATTTGACAGCAAACCACCATTTTCATAATCAGTATATATATTTATATATTTCCCAAAGAACGACGTGATTCTGTAAGAGTGAACTCAACAGTGACATAGTTTTTCTTAACAGTATGAGCTCTCTAATTTCTCTATTCAGGTATTCAAGTTCATAATCATATTACAGAAACTCACTGTTCAACTAATGTTTTTTTTAAATCCCTAGCTACATGACATGCCACTCTATTTTGTAATTAGACCTACCATCAGTGGAATAAGTACAAAAAAACCTAAAAAAAAAAAGAAAGCTTTTCTAACTTTCATTTTCTAACAAAGCAGAATTTTTACAAACATATTTTTCTTTCTAATACGGCCGAACTCTTTTATGAACATTTTGTGGTAGGATTGTGCAACCAGAGTGTGTCAGTAAGAGGAGTGGCTGCTTTGACAGGCTCAGGTGAAGCAACTCTTTGAAGCCTAAGTTCAGGTTGTTGAGCTGCTTCATTGGAATCCAATACCAGAGACTGCCATGATTAATAGTTTGTGGTGAACCACTTCTAACGCCTGCATGATAGATGAACTATTGAATATCTCTAATGGTCCTTTATACACACCCATGTGCACATACTCTCTCACTGACTATATCACACACACACACACACACACACACACACACACACACACACACACAGAGCAAAAACAAATTTAAAAAAAGCTTGAGAAAGACTCTTACGTGTAAACAGTATACAGTAACCATTAAATCACTCACTGCATATAAATAAAGAGGTAACTGTTAATTTAGTCGTTTCATAAAGCTGCTGTTAACAAATCAGGTGGAAAAAAATACATTTTAGATCATTTACTGAATGTTTTACATCAATATTACATTAAACTGAACAACTGAACTGAACAAACACACACACATACACACACACACTGTGTCACGGCAGGAAAACATCTTGAACTAAACTGACTGTTCTCACATAGTCATGTTTTTTTATGTTTTTTGCCCATCAACACACACACACGCACACAGATTCGTGTAAGGCAGCATTAAGTGGTTTCTCCTTGCTCTTATCTGCCTCTTCCTTTTTGCCCCATGGTGAAACTCTCCTTGGCATGCATGATCTCATTTGTGGCTGATTTCCTTTACTCCAAGCTGACTTATGTGATGTTTCCAATTTCCAGCCGTTTCTCTAGCATTATGAGAGATGCCATGCGTGCATCGTACACAGTTCAGCACACTAACATAGCAGTGAGTTCTGGTTTGCGGTCATGTTTAGGCTAAGAGGCATAAGCTTTGTGGGAAATAAGTGTGTGATGTAAAAAGCAGGAAACGGTTATATCTGTTTCATTATGTGTATCATATAGCAGTTAGGACATGTCTCTGAATAGCAGAGCTGCAGGGAGATTTTTGCATGCGTGATAGCATATAACAGCATTAATGCTGGTATCATGTTATATTCAGCATAATATAAAACAAGGCACCAGCATGATATACAACAAGAATATTTTCATAAGCAATATTTATAAGACAAACATTGTATTTAAAGTCCGCATCAATTAGAGCAAATCTTTGAATGTATTACTAGCATGTGTGTTGGAACAGCAATAAACATGTAGTATCCATAATAAAAACTAGGAAACTACCTTTCTGAAACGTGGTCGTTGATACGGGTATGTATTTGCATATTTGTGTATTTGTTTGTCGTGTGTGAATCGTTTTACATTTGATTGGATTAAAAGAACAAATGCTGCGAGGAACCTTTATTATTATCTCATTATTCTCACTCATTATTTAAGCTGCTTATCCTACTACTAGTATTCTTTTAACAGTTTTCAACAGTAAAACTTACAGTTTTTCCTTATATTACTAGTAAATTATATTAAATTGAAAAAAACTAAAGCTGACAATTCTTTTCACAACACTTCAGACAGTTAATTTAAACTTTGGCATTTGTAATGGAAAATTAAATATTTGATATTTGTTTTATAGATAATATTGTCTAATAATTATAATAATTTGTATAACAATAATACTAGTTAATAGGTGGGCTTGAGGTTGTGAGCAGACCGTTTCAATCCCCAGAAATGACATGACACGACTGAAGTGACATTGAGCACAGTACCTGCCTCCAACAGATTCACTTTACGTAAATTTTCTTTCTAATCATTTTTAATTTTAGATGTTAATTATGGAAAAAAAATAATTAGCATTTTTTACAAACATTTTCTGGCACCCCTGCTGTCAGAAAATGACCTTTAATTTCACTTTTCTTTTTAATTTCACAACAGTGTATGATAAAGTTAATTACTGTTTTTACAGACATTTTCTGGTGCCCCTGTTCCCAATTTCTGCTATTTTATAACAGTACTGAGGCATGGAGTCTATTGTAGCATTCACTGGAGGGAAGGCAGGGAAAATCCCTGGACAGGTTGCCAGTCTATTGCAGAAATACACACAGGGGCACTTTAGCATCTCCAATTCGCCAGACTGCAGGTCTTTGGACTGTGAGAGGAAACCCATGCAGACGCATTCAGACCATGCTACACACAAAATCAAACCCAGGCCCTTGTTGTGATGAGACATCACTACCTACTGCTGCCACCCTTTCTTATTATTAAATAGTAACACAACACACCGTCTTCAGTTTAGTATTAGTACACGTTAAACCAAGGCCATTAGAAAGTTAAAGGTAAAAGATTAGGGCTTGTGCAATTTGAGGAAATCCATCTGTTTGTCTTACAGTAATTTGAGGACATTTTAGAAAGCTCAAAATGCTTCCAGCATAACCCACACAGCTTAAATGTTGCTGGAAATAAGCAATTGGGAATAATAAGGTCACATCCTGAATGACTTTTTGTTTATGGTCTAGCATTTGAAAAAGGATTTGGTCTTGATTAAAGGTTTAACTCAGGAGAATCGATAAGCAACCACTTTAGTTGTGTAAAGAGAAACTGTGTCATTATAAAATGTAGTAAACAGGACACTAATAATCTTGTTTGCATTTTGTTTAACCATAATATGCTCTAAAGTAGTAAAAATGGTTTCATTTATCTATTTGAACCTTCAATGAATTCAATGAATAGAGGGAAATCAAGAAAATCAAATCTATTACAGTCTCCTCTGAAAACATTCCAGTTATTTTGTCAATTATTTCTGGTCACTCATGGCTGTGGGATCTTCGGGATTGGAATTCGTGATCTCTAGCTGAACACTGTTCTGTTGTGCCACTTGGCCTCCCCGATAAATCACTGTTTCAAATTCCATTTCCTGATGGTTCGAATTTCAATTCAATTGATTCATTTCTAAAGCACTTTTAACAATAGACATTAACCAAAAGCAGCTTTGTAAAGACATTAAATCCAACCATAACTTTAAAATGTCTATACATTTGATCCCTACTGAGCAAAGCAATTTGCCACTGTCAAAAGAAAACTCCCTCCCATGTTGAGAGGAAGAAACCTTGAGTGGAACCAGATTCAAAAGAGAACCCATTCTCATTTGGGTGACACCGGATAGCGCAATTATAAATAATCCCTTCTATAACTGTATGCTATATAGTAAAAACCTGCAATTGTAACTTGTAAATTCATTAAAGTCTTAACATTAAGTCTGTTTTTTTGATGTTATCAACTGTTCACTGATGGAGATTTGACTGATGGAGTGTAAAACAATTACAGTCAGGCAATTACAGTCCTAGTTATCATAGGAATGATGCTTATACCGTCTTTGTAATATTAATCGTCTTCATCCTTCTCTCACTCCTCATACCACTGCTATCTCAGAAATCTATTAATAAACTTCAGCTGGTCTAAAATTCTGCTGCCCACATCATCACCAGAACTCCATCACTTCAACACATCACCCCCGTCCTGAAACAGCTCCACTGGCTCCCAGTTAAATCTC
>JAOVVG010000027.1:8920231-8932883 GCA_028566375.1 Leptodoras nelsoni
GCTGGTCCAATTTAGCCATGAAACCTCCCACACTAAAATGACAGGTGTTTCAGTTTCATTGTCTAACCCCTGTACATCTAGATGGTTTAAGCAACTGATAACATGACATCTTTGGTGGCAGTCGCACATTTTTTTCTCTGATACATTTTCCTTATTTTTTCAAAATAGCTTGCTTTTCTCCCATAGACAGCTTTCTTGTCTTTGCTAAGATTTATGCTTTTAAAAATGAATGCAGCCCTAACAGGCAAAACCCAGGGCTGAAATGAAGAGTAGACATTCATAATTAACAATTAGAATTGTTTAAACAAGCATAAGCAACAAGAAACCTAGTCCAAATAAGTTCCAATGGTTTTTAAGCATCTAACATCTTGGTTAAAAGAAAAGTAAAATTTTCAATTGATTCAGATTCGTATTTTGATCTCAAACACAAGTGTCTTCACTCTCTGGTGGATTCTTTTCTTTTGCTATATATTGAAGGCACTTTTACATTTAAACTGTTTTTTTTTTTTTTTGCATTCACCTGGATTGCATTATTATACACACAAGCTTTCTCTCTCTTTCTTTCTCTCTATCTCTCTCACTCCTCTGAGAGTGCTAAATACAACGCCAACGTCCACACCCCCACAGATACCCACCCACACATACACACACACGTCACTCCAGGATGTCGATGACAGAAAGATATTATTATTGTTTATGTCAGACAGATATTATTATTATTAATTTTTGTTAACAGTTTGTCGACATGACATGATTTTTCCCAAAAGCATTGTAGAACAAAGATAATCTTAACCTGGCAGAGCAAGAATCTTTTTACACACACACACACACACACACACACACACACACAGACACACACACACACACACACACACACACACACACACACACACACACACACTCTAATAGTTTAGATGATCTCATTGCTATGATGCTTTTGGGAAAGGGGCTGCTGAGTGTGAGTGAGTTTATGCAGGTGATAGATGTGTGTCTGCTGGCTCAGGGGCCTTGTTTGACTCCCCTTGTAATTGAAGACTGGCTTTTGTTGTCTGGGGATTTGTTCTCCATAAAACAGCTTCAAAAAAGGAAAAAGCAATGGTGGGAATAGACCCTGAATAAAATTAATTTCGGGTCTATTATTATTGCAGGAGGAAGAATTCTAATCAGTTGCAGATTCCTTCCTGTTTGGTTAGCGTGACCGTAACCAATTACAACTGAACTCTGCGTTACAGTTTCACTTCCTCTTCCACTTGGGGAGCAAGAGGACAGAGAGAGAGAGAGAGAGAGAGAGACAGAGAGACAGAGAGATGGCAAATGAGATATAAAGTTTTTTGGACAAATGCAACTTGCATGTGCTTAAATAAAAACCTGCACAAAACAGAAAATGAATGGTAGTGAAGTTCTTTAATGGATAAAAAAAGTAAAGGAATAACTTTCACAGGATCACAGTTGCACAGATGTGCAATGTGACTTTATATCAGAAGATTATCAAGATCAACTTATATGTTTACTTTACTAGCGATATTTCAGTTATTCTAACAAGAAATCCCTAATCTGGAGAACAAAAAAAAAACATGATTATTGATTTAAATTAATTAAAATAAAATGAGATATACAGGTAGGATACTAACACATAAGAATACGAATATATTAAAATAGATATTGATTAGCAAAGCGTTCAGAATTCCAGTGTGTGTTATCCAAAATTATATTCAGCAACACACCATGCATGTTGTTGTTTTTTTGTTATAATGGGCAGTATTATTGAAATCATTGATATCTTATTCCTCATTATTCCTTCAACTCTACAGACACCAGATAATATACAATCTGTCTACAACCTTGAGTATATCATACATTTGGCATGAAAAAGCAGGGAACACACAGTTATCCGGCAACTTATTAGTGCTTTTTTTTTACTGCTGCTATTGCCTTACTAACAGTGTAGGAATTACTTAATTCTGCAGGCTAATTGGTAAAATGACTAATCACATTAAGTGTAGTCTCAATCTATTGTCTCAGCACAAGATATAAACATAAATGGCTTTCACATTCACATTTCCAGACACAGCAATTAAAGGGTAAGGATCTGAAAACAATTAAATAAAGTAGTACTGAAGTGTAAGCACACTTTGCCTGCATACCTGTGATCTCCCTATGGTTACATACCTGATTCAACTCATGAAAGGCTGGAGAATGGCTGATGTTGAATCTGGTGTGCCGGAGAAGAGGTAAAATGCTTTAGGAGTCGAGAACTGGGTAAATTCTAGGTTTATTTTGATGCTTTTTGGTAGCCTAAACGAGGAAGGTCTGTGAAGTCAATGTCATATGGGGCTAAATGGATGTACATAAGTGTTTCTAAGGCTTTCTTGACCACATATATACATTATTATAAACATATTCTGAGATGAAAGAATAGTTCAATATATGATAAAGTATATTCATATACCAGCATGTACTTAATCCCTGCCCTTGCTACTCTTCAGAAGCAAGTGGAAGCTCTCAAACTGTGTCAGGCCAAACAAACATGACTATTTATTCTGGTTAAGTAATGCCTCATATACTGTATTCCACAGAGAGGCTGCTGTATAAAACACTCATAAGGTGAAAAATAGAGTCAGCAGCTGCGAACATGAGGACCCAACTCACTAAACTAATACAAGCAGAGCAGAATCATCTTCTGTCCCGCTTTGGATCATTTTCCAAACAAACAGTATTCCTGGAAGAATTGATTCAGTTAGATGGTACATTGATCACCTACACTGCCTGCAGAAAGGGGATGGCTTTACAAGCAATAAAATGAGGGACAATTATATTATTCTACTGAAATAAGACGGAGTACAGGCACAGAGTGCCAATAGCGAGACAGGGCTACACCATGGGCCAGCTCTCAACTGTATGAATGTGTGTGTGTGTGCGTATGCGTATGCGTGTGCATGAACATGTGCCTTGCATTCTCAAGTGGCATGATAATCCAGTGAAGTTTCTCAGCTCTGTTTCCTCCTGCAATCAGAGGGTGGCGGCTCACTGCAGATTGTGTTCATTTGTAAAAGCATCCAGCCAAAATTGCAGCCCAAGGCTGATAAGCTATAAAGATGCTGATCAGAAGTGGAGCTAAACAGACTATACTGGAGGGCAAGATGTGTCACCAGCAGATCCACAAGACCAATGACTGTGTACACCTGATCCCACCCAGTGCTTCTGCCTAGAATATACAAAAACATAACAGAATGAGAAAACACGGATGAAAAATCAGCTGCTGTGCTCTCATTTGTCCTGTTTTTTCCTCTCACTACATTGGTCAATTACTGTGGATTTGCAGCTAAACACATTTTGGATTTGAATATGTTGTGGGTGAAATGCATTACAATAAGTTTATTCACTCCATGGGCATGTTTTATGAGACTGCATACATTTATTGATCCTTTGGGGTGAAATTTGAATGTTTTCAAGCACTGGAATATTTGATATATGCTTACTTTTTTTGATTAAAAATCTGTACTATACATCACTCTTGTATTTAAACGTGCTACTTTGTGATAACTGGATTAGTTGTTGCCTTACTGTTGCTTACAGTATAAGTTTTTAATGAGCAAATAAATAAAAAAAATATTTAAATCAACTTTAGTTAGTGTGATCACCTAATAATCACAGTGTGAGTGCTTCCTGAAACTGGCTTTATGATACTAAAAATGAAAAAGATATGAGCCAAGAAGAGAAATTCTATAACTTATATAGACAAAGAAAACCTTTAAAGTATTAAAGAGGTCCACTTTGTTTCCAGTCAGTTGGCAGCTCTGTTGTAAGATGGCATGCTCATCGGGGGAGGCGTGCAATGGCAGTGAGGATGTAAACTGGAGTAGTGAAGCCTGCTCCATGATGATTGACAGCTTCACCTCTCTCTCATTGCCTTGAGGCTGATTGACAACATGGTTCATCTCACATTTAGCGAGCAAGCTAATACAACAAATTCCTACCAGACGACTCTGGGCCCTGCCGAGACTTCTCCCCCAGTGGCCTCTCAGATCCCAAAATAAATGTTTTTCCACATGTGAGTCTAAAACAATCCAAATATAATTAAGTGTAAGTATATAATTAAGCCTGTTTAGAAAGCAATCATTTACAATAAATTAATATGTAGACTAATTACATGTGGGAATAATGTGTCTGTTGTGCTATTGGTTAATATTTGTGTAGGAGTCTGAACATGGTGCCGGGCAGAAACCAAATCACCTCAATGCAACTTCTGAACTTCTGCCAAGTTGAACAATTATTACATGGTGCTGTAATGACAGACAACGCTCTTACTGGTTTGTGTTTAGTAGTATGTGTATGTCTATCCATATTTTCAGTAATAAACTGATAAACTGACAAAGCAACACACACAAACAGACAGACAGACAGACAGACAGACACACACACGCACACACACACACACATAATGATTCATTATTTTGGAGATTAAATGCATGCTTTTTAAGATGTGTAAATATAAATGTTATTTATTTATTCATTTATTTATTTGTTTGTTTGTTTCCATTTTTATTTTTATTTTATTTTATCTTATTTTATAGCAAGGCCCGACGATACTGCCTGCTCTGTTTTGGATACAGCTGAAATGTAAATCAAATCATTTGGAAAAATGAGAGAGAGCGTGTGTTGTTATAATGTAACTTTCACCTTGAATAATTAATTGTAAAAGACAAATTTTGTTCATACACATGCTAATGTCAGCGCTTGACTTAAGAAAGAAAATATCCACAATAATGTTTTACACTGATGGAATTTCCAATTATTTTATCCAAAGACTTTCTTTTACCAGAACTGATGTTTCTTATAAGCTTAAACCACATTATGCTGTGTATTGGTCCTGGTAAATTAAAACCACTGAGTTAATGAATGCCTCAGGATGCTCTGTAACATTTAAAGCCATTTTCTACAGACATTACAGTCACATCTAACTGAGGTAGAGAAGGAAAAGAAATAGTTTTGGTCGGGAACTTGGGAAGTAAAAGCATAAATAAAAGATTACCAGTTCGAGGTCTTTATACCAATGCAAATCGCACAAGAGACATAGTTCATTAATGTGTGTGTGTGTGTGTGTGTGTGGTGGGGGCTATATGTGGTAAATGTGTCTGTGTGTCTGGGTGTGTTAAATTGCTTTGAGTTTTAACAGTCTGACAGTTTTTTCACCCTTTCTTTTGAAAAAAGAAACAAAACAAAAACAGGAAAGCTCATTATAGTAAGTTGGGAATGAAAAGTCTCAACATGCCTGCACTTAAACATACATTTACACATAATAGTTAAGTTAAGCAGGTCAACGGTGCCAGGCCTCTTCATGAAATGTTAATGGAGTCAAATCTACACAGTACTAAACAGACTGTGCATGTTCATCGTCATGCCTGTAATAAAGTTGGTGCAAATATAATATCATAAACATTAAAAGGGTGACTATGTATGAAATAGAGGTGCTGTGGAGATGTTTGGGAATGTGCTGAACATTGGCCCATAGCTGTTCATGTGAAAGACAGGAGTCGATATATCACTGACTTGCAGATCCTGTCAGCCTGCCACTTACACACAATAAATGACATTACAGAAAACTAAGCTCAGCCAGCCTATGCAGATAACAGAGTCGTTTATTTCCACATGTGCATGCTAAACCTGCATGATAAACGCCATGCCTTCCAGCACTTCAGCCTACTCTTCATCACACCGCCAGGATATCTCTCTCTCTCTCTGTCTCCCTCTCTCTCTTTCTTATGGCAATGCAAACTTAGTCACCCATCTTTCTACACCATCTCAGGCTGGCAACCACAGTCAGCCATGAACACAAACTGGTATTTCTCTTATTTTTCCCAGGAGTGCTACTCGGTCTTATGATACTTGTGCTTTATCTGCCTGTTTTTGTATGGAGAATATTGATGAACACCTGATCAATCTCTCACATTCATGATATCATGTCTGGTCCATCATAAACCAAAGAAGTTATCAATAAATTAAAATCCACCATTGGGCGAGATAGTGGCAGAGTGGGTAGAGTTGCTGCCTCACAGCGCCAGGTGCAATCATCCAAAGTGTATTTCTGTGTCATGGCCAGCCACTGGATCCACTGGATAAAATGGTTACTGAAGATGAATGAATTAATAAATTTCACTACGTTTTATTCCTTATTTCTCTTAATTTCCAAGATAAAGCTAGGATCATTTTGGTCATATTGCTCATTTATGTCCTCACAAAGCTGCTCTGGGACAATGTTCACTGTTAAAAGTGTTTTAGAAAGAAAACTGAATTGAACTGAACTGAATTGAATATAGTAGTGTATATACTGTAGTAGGATTATATATAGCAGGGAATATGTGCATTCTGTACTGTTACAGATTAGATCATTAATAACTGGTTCCCTGGCCTCTGTCCTACATATAATTTAGAGCATTATAATCATTCAGAGAAGTGTGTGTGTGTGTTTTATGTTGGTGCTAAGGCTGTATTTAGCTCTGTCAGAGGAATCCTTGTAATTTCTAAATTATGACTGAAGATCGTGCATAAGTACTGCTTCCCTAGTGACATTTTAAAACCCTGATAATAATGTTGCACAAGTGTGAGTCATCAATTCCTCCTTGTGCAACCTTATCTCATGGGAAATGTGGGCAAGTTTAAACAAATGATGCTAGTGTGGTTGGAATTCATTTGATTTATTCAAATTATGTTGTATGACAGAGCGGACTCCAGAAACATACATACTTCCTCAACCCTAAAGTAGAATGCAAAGAGCAGGCTTCTTTGCAGTGTTGCCTTTCTCAGTGGGGGAAAGAAAGTCTGTCACACTGCTCTTCAGGAACCAACACCTAAGGCTGCTCCCTACATCATCTATTGGGTTCAGGAACATCACTGCCAGTGTGATGTCTCCTCAGTGCAAAGCATACCTGGATGAATAGGATATCTAATGAAGCACAAGACACATGGGGTTGGTTAAGATGTGAGTTCATTCTGCATAGCCTAACAAGGAATCAATGAGGCACCAACGATTTCAATCCCATGCTTATGCTCATGGTTTCTGATTTATTTCTGCAGTTCCTGATATTTTTCTCAAAATTTTTATGTGGTCATTTTTCTGACAGAGGAATATTATCATTATTGAATTCGGATAGACTCTAAGCCTATCTTGAACACTGGAACACTGGACATGAGGCAGGAATACACCCTGGATGGGACATCAATCCATTGCAGGACACCCTGCACACAGACACACACAATCATAAATTCATTCACATCTATGGCCAATTTAGTGATCTGAATCCACTTGTTTTGGGGAAGTGTGGAAACTACAGGAATGGTGAGGCAATACTATCCACTGCTGATGCTATCTAGTCATATTCAAATCAAATCTGCACAGAATGAGTCTACTGAGGATCCTCCATACAGAGCCTATCCCAGGAACACTGGGCACTGGGTAGACTTGGTAGAAACCCAGAAGGACACAGAGGGTATGTCTATCCTGTTGAGGAACATCTGCATAACTTTAATTCAGGCCAACTTTAATCTGTCAGTCCACACGTTTGTCCCAGTAAATAATCAAGCATCTGTCTTAAGAAAGAGAGAAGAGTAGGAAATGTTGGAAACCACAGAAAATAGAGAGAGGTATAGGGAGAGATAAGTATAGAGAGAGAGAGAGAGAGAGAGAGAGAGCAAGAGAGAGAGAGGGGTCCTCAGGTCCTGCCTCCCTTCGTCATTCTTAAATCATGTGTACAAGCTGTTTCCAATAAACTGTTAAATTTGATAAAGCAGTCGGTATTATATTACAAAGCCCAGAAGGCGCTCAGGCTTCTGCTATTGTGAATACATTTTTCTCTGATAATAATGTTGCGACTTCAAGTGGATGCATAAAGAGAACCTGCGCTTGCTGGAAATGTCCATGGTTGACACCTGTATAAATGGAGAGGCAATGAGATTATAATATATTTATACTCTGTGTATTAGAGTTGAAAGACTCATAGAAGTGAGTACAAGAGGAAGACACAAGAGGTGTTGGCCCTGCACCATGGGGAGATTGAATATGGATATTCCTATATGAAGAGCTGTTGTACTGTTTTATTCAGCTTTCTAAGCTCCCTGGTAAGCAGCAGCTCACTGAATGTCACTCAAACATGATGAATCCTGACTAGATAAGGTAGAAAGGAACAGAAATGTTTAGTGGTGTTTTCATTTGGTTTCTGTATAAATCATTAAACGTTTCCATTTTTTGTGTTCATCTGTGCTTATTACAGTGGCTGCTGGTGGTTATTAAAATAGGGGAAGCAAGATTAAGTTTATAAGTTTATAATAATGCGCTTGTTCTATCATGTTATCTTTCACAGGGACTTATAAAGCATAGACTCCACATAATCTAAGACTAATAATAAACACAGCCAGACAGGCTAAAAGGACAATTTTTGTTCCCTGGCATTTGAATTAAATCTTGTGTGTTGGTCTGCTTTTTTGATACATTTTCTCAGCTAGCTGGCCAGAACGGCATGCTTACATTTTATATACATTATTTACAAATTACACCATTACTGAATCATCCAAGTGAAGGCGCCTTGAATTTGAGATATCAGTCATGTTCACTAGTTTTTCGGTGATTGGCAGTTGGTTACTAGGTTCCACCACCTTGCGAGGTCTACCAATCATCATAAGGAGGAGCTGTGTGTCCAGGCATAACAAGCAACATCACAATGTTTTTTCTATGCAAAATGAAGCCTTCCACACTCCATTCACTCCGAGTGAAACTGTGCATCCATGCAGTACTCAAAATGATCAGCCTGTTGTCCAATGAGTGCCAATCTTTCATCCCATTAAAACAGCAAGTACATGAACACCTAACAAGCACTAACTGACCCACAGGCTGCAATGGCTGTCTGTTAGCTCTGTGCTGGGGGCTTCAAAGGAGATTTTCATGCAGACTGTGCTGTCTGTTAAAAAAGTTTGAGTTTAATGAATGAACAGTGTGATACTGCATACACAGAGATATACAGAGAACATGTATATGACCACCTCCTTTTCTCTACATTTATTGTCCATTTTCTCAGTTCTACTTAACATACAGCTGAAGTTTGTGGTTCTACAGTTACGGATGTATGTAGCCATCTGTTTCTCAACATACATTGTTAGTCCCCTTTACCATTCTCAGCACTGCAGTGACACTGATGTGGTGGTGGTGTGTTAGTGTGTGTTGTACTGGTGTGTGTGGATCAGACACAGCAGTGCTGCTGGAGTTTTTAAACCCCTCAGTGTCACTGCTGGACTCAAAATAGTCCACCAACCAAAAATATCCAGTCACCAGCATCCTGTAGGCAGCATCCTATGAGCACTGATGCAGGATTAGAGTGTACAATCGCACAATGAGTGTGCAATGTAGAATTTCTCTCAGGCTGCAATTCTCTCTAAATAACAGATCACAGCTCAAACTCACCTGGTGTCTTACACACACATGAACACACAGGTGTTAAATATGAGTTAGCTTAGAACAGGTCAGAAGATATACTGCAAAAGAAAAAGTGCTTAAAAATGAATACAATTTTACAAACATGGTGTCACATGGATGGCAGCAGCAGACAGACACAGTGCTTCACAGCACTCCTGGTGGTCATTGTCACTACATTTACATTTATGGCATTTGGCAGACACCCTTATCCAGAGTAACTTACATTTTATCTCATTTATACAACTGAGCAATTGAGGGTTAAGGGCCTTGCTCAGGGGCCCAACAGTGGCAGCTTGGTGCTGCTGGGGCTTGAACCCACAACCTTCTATTCAGTAACCCAACACCTTAACCAGTAAGCCACCCCTGCTCCTACACTTCACAGGCCACTTTTGCATTTGTCATTTCTGGAATTCTAAACACACACATCATCACACTAATTACAATCACAGGACTTTGGTCACTATACCTCATTGAGAAGTTACATTGCTGCTGCATTTATTTACAGTTTGATGTCTGCATTTATGAGCAACAGCTACATCTGTCTCATGATTTGTGCTGAAATTAGCTGAAATTAGGCAAACTATTATATTATGTTAGCAAGTGTTAGCTCTTAGACTGCCTGATAATCATGCAACAGAATAAAAGAGACTGAGCTACAAGATAGGAACAACAACTAACCACCTAAACAACTTAGCAACAACTAATCTATATGACTTTTCACACTTATTCTTGATAACCTCTGTTTTTATATAATTTATGTTGAAATTAAGTTTTGTCCATTATACATAAAATGTGGACACCTGACCATGACACCATATCTGCTTGTGGAATGTCCCATTCCAGTGTTGTATTTTTTACCCTTACAAACATTATGCTCTGCACCATTTTTAACCTCATACTGTCTCTATACAATACCTTCATATAAATCAACCTAATAACAGACTTTGCCAAGGCCTAAGATGTTATGTGGAGGGAGAAGCATGCTGTAGCTGGCAGAGAATGCAACATCAATTTTTTAGACAATGAGTGGAGTTCAAGAATCCTGTCAAGCTTTTAGTTTCTCAGTCTGAAAGCCATCTTGACCAGACATTCAGCTATAGGCTACAGATCTTTTTTTGCAGTTACTACATACTACTGGATCAAGAAACCTTCCTCTATAACAAATGATAATAATTTCTAATAAATTAATTAATAATAAAAAGTCAAACAATCAAGACCAGAAAAAAGATGCCTATCCTGTCAAAATATGTTTCTGAATGTCTTATTTGTCCCATCCCTGTACTTCAGTGCAGATTAGGTCATGAAGTGGCGGTTCTTGGTGATGGAACTGTTCGCACAAAAAGCTCCTCTCCATTGGACTGTCCTGTTCCTGAATTAACATTTGCCACACACAGGGACTTTACATGTAAGACAAAAAGTCAATTGTAACATAAAATATCTCAAAGTTTCAGAGGCAACTGGAAAATAGAGTATGTAAATTATTATAGATGTTGTGAGCTGGTGATATGATTATTTAGTAGTGACAGCAGTGAGACTTCAGGTGTATTTAACATCACCATTAACAACAGGAACTGAAGATCCTGAATTCAAGCAATATAAGAAATAATAAAAGCACCTAATATCATATTCAAGCAATGTGAACAATAAAATACAAGTTAAAACAGAATGAGCAAAAAAAGTTAAGGAGCCACTGTTGTATGTTCTCATGAGCTAAGAGAACACAGACAGGATGTCTACAGTTAGTTACAGTACAAGAGCTGTGTAGATTATTAATGCTATTTTTTTGCTATTGCAAGAGCTGCATGCAATGTGTGTGTGTGTGTGTGTGTGTGTGTGTGTGCATGTATGTCGTCTTGTTCTGTCAATTGCAAGCCTTCACTTTTCCGTACTCTCCCGTCCTGAGTCTCATCCCCCAAGGTGGAGGGAATTACCATGTCTGTTCCTATATTTAGCCCTTTTAAGGTTGCGGTCTGAAAGCTAAAGTCAAAAGATGCCGTTCTTTATTAATGTCTAAGGCTATGAAATGGGTCACGTTTCCTGCTGCCGGCCCTGAGGGACTCACCTTTTCAAACATAATGAATACCTCAATTAAAATCCTTTTCAAAAACCATACTTATGTTTTTGATGACTCCATCTCCCTCCATTTCTCTCTTCATTGTGCAGTTATATGAGATATTACAGGACAATGTAGAGATAGTGAGATGGTAGCATGCCAGAGAAAAATGAGAAATGAGAGAGGCTGAAAAACAGGAGGAAGTGACAGGATGGTAATAAAGAGAGACCTGTAGCACCAGCAGATGGCGAGGTAAGAACACTAATCAGTGCTATCAGACAGTTCTCAAGGCTCAGGAGATCCATCAGTCTGCATTCTTTTCATCTCTACTGTGTCGCAAACACTGAACTGAGCTGCATATAAGTTCAATATTTACCTGAAGTTTACAATTTAAAAACAAATAAGCAGCTTTTGAGATATGACATTCTTTGACATCCGCTTTCTGTGATTAAAACACACATGGGGTAAATACAATACTCTTGCATAAAATGCACACTAACAGCAGTTGTACTAATCTGATTTAGGTTAATGTGATTCAAAACTGTCACATTCCGCTTGATAAATGTGTCATTTTCTAACAGAAAATGTGTTAAGTGTTTCCTATAGCAGCCCTTCTAGCCATGCAAAGTTGCTCTGAGGCATCCTTAAATCTTTTTTTAATTGATGAATCTCCCTAAGAGAAATAAAGTTCACTGAAAGTGTGTACTAGTTTTTTGACTGTTTCGATCTGTGTGGCGATACAAATTAGGCTTGTTCTTTGCATTATTGCATTCAAAATGGAACTGAACAAAACACCACTTATGAAAATCAACTGATGGCAGGCAGCTAAACATGGAAGACATGCTGACTGTCTAGCTTACTGAGGGGCATTAAAATGATCAGCATCTAAAGCCCTCTTTTCCCCATGGCCTGTGTCTGCTTAGCTCTGCTTGTCCTGACTGTTTCCAATTAGCCTTAAGGGAGGAAGGAAAATTTTAAACAAAGCACAGACTTTTTCCCCCCACCCTCTTTAGTGGTTTACAATTGCATACATACATTGAGTAGTTGCATATCTCGGTATATGTATGATATGTATATGTTATGTTTTGTGAACATAATCTATGCTTTCAAATTCCTTTATTGATCTCTCTCTCTGT
>JAOVVG010000027.1:8985639-9001126 GCA_028566375.1 Leptodoras nelsoni
ATTCCTGCCCTTGTGCTCAGAGTTGCCGGCTGGGCACCGGCTCCCCCGTGACCCCGTAACTGGGAATAAGCGGTACATGAAATGACTGACTGACTGACTGACTGACTGATACCCAGTGATCCCTAAGATGTTTAAAAGACATTGCCAGCAACTATGTATTTTTGATGACCAATGTGTTTGTAAATAGGATATCAAACAAAGTATATGTTTGGCAGACGCCCTTATCCACAGTAATTTACATTTATAGCATTTATGCAACAGGGTGGTCATTTTTTTAAGAACAACTGCAGTCATTTTTTTTTTCCTGTATGGTGTAATTTATTATGTCCCTTATTATTACCCTGAAAACATACAGAAAAGAATGATTTGCATTTCACTGATATAACACACTGGCTGTTATTGAAATTTGTCATGTTTTGCTTTTCAATACTGTTTAATGTAATTTTATTTAGATAATGTTTTAACAGTAAACACTGTCACAAAGCAGCTCTAAAGAATCACACGTGTAGTTTTATAGTTCGATTTACATCTACATAATAGGCATATCAGAGGTGAGAGCAGCAAGGAAAAATCTCTTAGGTGACATGAGGAAGAAACCTTGAGAAGAACCATCATAACGTTACAGCAGATAATGTGATTATAAATCATATGAGGAGTAAAGGCAACTATTTTGGGGAAGTAACGTTTTTATAGTCCCCTTTCTACTTTTTTATCAGCAGCCCTGTGCAATAATGCACCATTTCTGCTAACACAATTTTTAAACCACTCCTTTTTGTATTTGCATTACTACTTCTAGTTTTCTACATGGTATAGATTCCTGAGCAACCAATCAACATTTGGTTGACACAAGACAGAGCAGATTTGTAGATTTATTAGCTGCTCAGCATGCCTCTGCAAGCTACTATTACTGAAACACCCCTTCTCTGCTGAAATGTGTACTTCCAACATGGGAAGGTGTAAAAAGTGACTTTGAAGAGCTTTTTACTTTGAAGGACTGATTGTATACAGTATATGTCTTAAATATATCTTAAACATAATTAAACAGACTTCTTGTTCATTAAAAAAAAGAAGTCTGACCTTTACTCTGTTCCACAGTTCAGAATAAGGTGGATTACATGTGTGCGATTCACTCACTCACCTCTGGATGTATGCCCATGGCCAGTGAGCAGCTGCTTTGTGGCTTGGTGGAGCTGGAATGTTTTTGATAGGGTAGTGCAGTAAGGATTATTGGAGTGCAGATTCTTTACCTCCTGAAGCAAAGTGATTTTAAAGTGATACAATTGAGGGACAAAAAACCTACTTGTCTATTTCGCTGCCTGTCTCTTGTTTTCTGTTGCGCATCTACATGTAGCCTGTGTGATGGTTTGGTGTGTCTGTGGTGTGCACATGTGTGTGATGTGCATGTGGAATGTGATGTGCCTGTGTGTAGTGTGTTTGGTGTGTGCATGTGTGGTAGCTGATAGCAGATGGTGTTTTAATAAAGTCCAGTAGGAATATGTGTGTGAGTCAACAGACAGGTCTGTGCCAGCTCAGTAATTGCTGGGCACTGTTACAGCTCCTCAGCCGGTCCAAGGTGGAATGGGGTCTCAACACACACACACACACACACACACATAGTCATGTCATGCTATACTTGTGCTATGCCTATCCCTAATCTTAACCTCAGTAATGAAAAGGACACTTTTTGGTGCTTTTTTTATTTCTGTTCAAAAGCACAACAAATAAACACTTTCCTTACGGGGAAAATGTCCCCCAAGGTCAAAAATATCACATATTCCTAATACTGAATTCCTATTCATATATTCCAATTCAAAGATATAAAAACAAGGCACACACAAACACACACAAACTACTGTAGAGAGGTTGAATGAGAAGAATCCCAGTAGAGCATGGACATTCAACTGCAAGCAGATGCACAAAACTTCAGTTTGACTCTAGCTGTTTCCATCTCTCTAATTCCCTTTCACCCAAACACACACCATCTTGCAGCTGGAGCCAAAAAAGCACAGCTGCTCCAGTGAAAGAGGACAGAATGCATGTGGAGACGGACAACACGAGAAAGCGCAAAGGAGTACAGGGAGAGAAAGTGCAGATTGGAAGAGATGCAGAGGGGACGTTTAGTTCCACAGCATCAGATCATTGGAGTAATAAGGCCAACTGGCCTGTGTTCAGGTTAGTTCAGTCCTGCTGCATACACACAAACCTCTTAAATCATTAAGAGGCATTAGCCAACTCACCCACTTCCCATTTCACACCATCACACTGCATGTGGTGAGGAGATTCACACACCAAAGCTGCAAAATCTCATGAATTACAACATGCAGATTCATTGATATAACTCCATAATTTCAGCAATGCACTATACATCAGCATAAATATAACTGTATAACTGTAGGATCTGTCAGGGTCAGGCTACTCAGGCTGAGACTCAACATTCATTTTGAAAAGCAGATAACGCTAAATGTCTGAGTCTGTCTGTGTAGAATTTCAGTGATTTCATTGAAAGAATTTCTTGATTTTTTTATCTAAGGTTCTGGTGTACTGGTATGTGTGTGTGTGTGTGTATGTGTGTGTGTACCTGCATGTGTGTGTGTGTGTGTGTGTGTGTGTGTGTGTGCATGTGTGCGTGCATATGTGTGTGTGTGTGTGTGTATGTGAGATAGATAGATAGAGAGAGAGAGAGAGAGAGAGAATTTGCACGCATGCTGAGTTTTCTATGCCTAAGAAGAGCCTCATTAACCTGCAGCCTGTGGGCCTATCACTCACTACACAGACAGATCTACCATTATTTTTATATGCATGTGTTTTTAATACTACTATCAAACTCATAAACATTAAACACTAATAATAATAATATTAATAATAATAATAATAATAATAATAATAGTGTGTGGAAAGAAAAGAGTGTTGTATTGCTTTTTATACTCTACTAACTCCCAAACAGGGTTTTTAAACTCTTATTCCTTGACCTAGTGAACCAGCATAAGGGTATGTTTATTGATAAAGAAGTCAAAGCACTTATGTAAGTTGTTTTGGATAATGGCATCTGGCAAATACCCTAAATGGAAATGGAAATTATAGAATTTTTAGCAATGGTTTGTTACACGGAATTCATTCCTACACTTTTCTGGACTGTGCATTGGCATGGCAGCATGCAGCACTCTAACACTTACTTACTAATTTGGCCATCAAATATTCTGACAGCTCAGATCAACATCAACATCACGTTCTGTCTCAATATGGAAGAACACATGGAAGTAGAGCTAGTAGGCAAGGCTAAGTATATTAATACAATAGTAGTACAAAGAAGATTCTTAGCAGCTGAAGCCATTTCCCTGAGCATGTTATCCGGCATGTTAAGTGTTCACCATCCCATGTTAGGAAATTTTCCTTTGGACTTGTTTGTCCTCTGTGGCCTTTGTATTTTCTTTAATGAAATGCCAGACTCCAAATAATCCTCAAATGGTCCTACCTAGTGCTACCTTTTTCTGTTTTTTACCTGCCATTTTAATTATGGCACAAAGTAGAATCAAATCCCCCTTTGTGCTAAACATGTTTAGTCTGTGTTACTTTAAAAGCTACACAACATTAGTTATATTTATATGTTTGTGAATAAGGCTTACTCACTCCAAATCATGTTGATTGCTCAAGAAACTACTAATTGCAAGCCTCCAAATAGGACAATCCCAAATGAGAAAATGTTTGCACCTAATCTGCCTGGAACTTTACAAACACTGGCCTGAGGCAGTTTCTAAAATAAAACTTCAAATTCTCCTGACAGCTTTTGCTGATAAGCACAACAGAACCCTTTGTTCATGTCTAAACATGGCTCCTCTCTCTCACACTGTGAACCCATATCAAACCCTCAGTCCTGCATAGTTTTGGACCTGAAGTATCCTTAGAGGCCCCTTAGGGCAGAGAGAGATCAGGAACCAGGCTAAGAGAAGTTGAGTTATGAGAGAACTGACACGAGCATCACACAAACACTTTGGAACTAAGCAGTCTCTCTCCTGAGCCACTGAGACTTGCTTCTGTGGCCCAGTGTCCATTTGCTTTTAGCCAGCCTTTCAGACTAGCCTGCCCAGAAGGTCCAAACCTACACCATCAATCTTACAGACCACAAGGAAAGAGGGAGGAGATGCAGGGAGGCACTTCTCACTGTTCAAGTAAAGGAGGAAGAGGTGGAAGTGGGTCAGGAGCTCCAGAGCGAAGCAAGAGCAGCTGCCCGGAGACGAAAAGCCACCTCCAGGAAGAGTCGTAGCCCTCACCCTCTTACCCAGCTCTGGAGACAAGGCAGCTGGTCAGGGCCCTGAGATGGAGCTGTGCAGTCACATGACTGCTAGAGACCACTGAGGTCACATGACCTGCAATGCCATAGGCATGCAGCCAAGATTCCAACACTAAAAACTTGAATTGACCTGTAGTCCTTAGGCAGCTGGTCATTCAGTCCAAGAAAAATATGTTTAGGATATTACTGAGAGGGATATGGGCTGTAAGTGCAGTTATACAAGCAGGTCAGATGAAAGTTCAAACATTTTTAAACAGGTTCAAAGAACAACTTGAGAAGTAAAAACCCATATATATCAGTTAGCATGTTATAGCCTACTGATGTAAGAGCCTAATATTATGCAGTGCGACATTGCATAATCACAGATTAAGGCATTCAGCCAACATTACAAACATTTACAGAGTGATTAATAAGCCTGATTTTTCAGACCTAACCCCAGACATTGTTTTAGCTGTATAGAGTGCATCTGCCATCTCTGGGGGTTGAAAGTATGGCATGATAAAACGCATTCAGGTCTCCTGTGGTTGCTGTGTTAATATGGAGAAAAGTTTCTGAAAATAAATAATGAATTCTATACAGACAAGTTACAAATTAAAGAAAAACAAAAAACAAGGTGTTGAGTCACCAAATGCAACCAGAACAGCTTCACTGTTCCTCGGCATTGAATCTAATGTAGATAAAATTAAAAATAACATATTAATAAAATTATTTTAAATGACATTATATGTGAAGTTTCCTAGATTCCCAGGAAAGTTTAATAATCTAATTAGAGTTCTAATCATATATTTAATTTTCTCCACTGATTTTAAACATGTACTGTACTTATTGTTTGCCCAGCATTACTGTTTAGGTAACAGTCCAGCTTTTTAAATTTATTTAGCTAGTTAGCTAATTTAGCTATTTTACACTTTTTGCTTGTAAAAATTTAACAGGAACATAAAAACTGTATTTTGGTAAAATGTGAGTGTGAGCAATCCACTCTGAAAGCATCCGGTCTGCTACAGGATTACTGGATGATTCACACCTGGACTATTTTACAATCTGCATTATTTTTTTATTTTATTTATTTTTAACCTAAATTTCTCAAAGAGGGTGTAGAGGACTGACAAGGGGGTGAAGTATTTTAACCCGATCTGTCCTTGCATCTCCATCTAAGCGCTGTATAACAAAATATACCATTTAGGATCGTTAGTTTCATAATGTAAGTATAGCTAAAGTTTTTATGAAAAAAAAACTGCATGAACTAAGGCATCTTTTTTATGTAAATGGAGTGAGAGTGAAAGAAAGAAAGAAAGAAAGAAAGAAAGAAAGAAAATACAGGGGTTTTAATTTTACTTTCTGTGATAAGACAGGCCAGGTCCAGGGGTCAACCCAGTGTCAGATAATTACAGTCCATGATGAATGAAATAAGTAGAAAAGCAAATATTGATGTATGACGTAACCTTTTAACTTCTTAATCCATTCTTTTCTAGAGCTGTGAAAATGTAGCCACTGTGTCTGTAGGCAACATATGCCATCACAGGGAAGTAGAGAAGTGGGAAAGCTTTCAACATTTTTAACATTTGATCCTACCTGTTACTTCACCAACAGCCATTATCTGTTTTCTGATATGTGTTTATGCCTGCTTCTGCAAGAAAAGAATTTCAAACTGGAGCACATTATTGACATCTATAAAAAGGAAGGAAAATAAGGTGGAGTGATTATTAATAATTGCAGAGGAAGCGGCTGTAATTGTTTGTTGTCAGTGTTATTTTAGTTGTTGTGTCACTGGTGCAGGCTGAGCTCCCTGTCAGAGGTACACAGCCTGGAGCTGCACATGGATGTAATTTCATCAAGATGACTTTTTACCACAAATCATATAAAAGACTCTGCATGAGAAAGAAGAGTGTAAGAGAGAAGAAAACCAAGAGTTGAGAAAAACACAAACACTAACATATTGTACTGTTAGTGAAAGCCAAAAGGCTAGCTGTGTAGAAATACATGCTGTTGGATGTAACTATTGTTCTTCCTCTGCAATTTTCCCTTTTTATGATTGTGTTTGACTTTATTTTCATATAGTCGGAAACAGCCCATTGAAGAAATTTGCATGGTTCTTTCTGGTGCTTGTAGTGATTATGTTCCCTGGATTTCATTCCCACATGTTTCCCACACCTGGATCTGTTCCATGGCAGTCCTTCATAGAGCTGCTATCGACTTCTATTGTTAGACAGCAGTGTGGATCAACTTGGGCAGATTTATCAGATATAATGCAGTGTCTAATGCTCATTTTTGTGAGATTGAGCCTTCACTAAGGTTGCACTGGATTCCTGTGAAGTGAAGTGAAACTGTTTCCCATCTGACTGTTGCCGGGGGAAGATTATTGTCTCTGTGAGCCATGGAGGCAATACATTTGGCTTTCCTGAACTATTGTAAGTTAGTTTGACTGTGTACCAGTCAGCATACTCATGCAACTCTGTGTGTGTGTGTGTGTGTCTGTATGTGTCTGTGTGTGTCTGTGTTATTCATACAGTGTATGAAGAACATCTGTCTTCACTCTGCTCGTTTTCAGCAATCCTTCACAAGAGACTGTGTTCCGAATCTACTCTTCTAAAAGTGTCTTCCAAAATGAGTACACACACACACACACACAAGGGCAGTCATGTGACCAATAGAGTGTAGTTTGTAGCTCATATTCAATGTGCTTTCCCATGATTCCTTCTGCTACACTAGTGTTTTGGAATTCATCATCATCATCATCAAAAAAAAAAAAGAGCAAACAAATGCACAGCACTGTTTTATCACAGCATGGCATAGACGAAAGACAGATGTAAGTATTGCTGATGCTGGCATGAAAAGCTTGAGAATAAAAAGAATAAAATGTGCAGTCAAAATGGCAATGTGTACAAATGTACAAAATTTAAATGAATGAAGGAATGAATGAGTGAGTGAGTGAGTGAATGAGTGAATGAGTGAGTGAATGAGTGAGTGAGTGAGTAAGTGAATCAGTGAGTGAGTGAGTGAATGAGTGAGTGAGTGAATGAGTGAGTGAGTGAATGAGTGAATGAGTGAATGAATGGATGAGAGAGAGGCTGCTTTGGTTTCATCAGCACTGATCACATCTATAATGATCTTTCTGTTAATAGTGAAGAGCCCACGGCTGTATCCTAATGTTACTGTAAACTAACACTGCATTGTGTTTCCCACACTGTGTCTACACTTAAAGTGATACAAACTCTGCAATCATCCAAGAACTGTACAAACCTACAAGAAGCATAATGTGCATATTTATAGAATTGTGGACATTTTTACTGGTACTGGTACAAGTTGTGATTTATACTGCAGTACAGTACATGCAGTACATGCTGCTACACTGGATTATGATGGAGTATATTATGAACATAGGTATATAATGAATATAATGATTTGTGGCAAAGTATTCATTGCATATGTATCAATAAATGTAAATAATGTCACATTTTATAAATTTATACGTACACAGTAACTAATGCAAAAAGCAACAAGCCTTTAATGCTAACACATTATATGTTATTGGACAAGCATACAGTGATACGGGGCGCCCCCAAAGTCGCCATACATAGGAAAAATGTACAAACTCATTATTATTATTATTATATTAATATTTTTTATATTTGTACACTTTTTATATTTTATGTACTTTCAGATACCCTAAAAGAATGCCACTGTCAAAAGAAGAACGTATTTTAATAATCCTCATGGCTGGTTCAGAGAGCTGGCACAAGGTTGTAGTGAACTTTAACAGGAATCAGGGCTAGCACATTCCAGATGACACTGTTGCTTACTGTGCAACTTAGAGAAGTTCAAGAAAACTGAAAGTGTTGTGGATCAACAGAGAGCCGGACACTAAAATTTTCCAATTTCCCTATGTTCGGCGACATTCGGGACACCCTGTAGTAGTAGGTAACTACCATTAAATACGTATATGCATATTTGACTGACAGGGCAGATAACAAAATGTCAAATAAAACCTGCTAAATTCTGCGTAGATATTGCACTAAAGTTCCAAGCAGTGCTGTACATACTTAGTCGATTTCACAGAAGTCACTAAATACTGGAATGTGCCAGACATTAGCTGTAATTACTACATACATTTTATCTAGGGCAACGCAGTGGCACAGTGGTTAGCGTTGCTGCCTCACAGCTCCCAGATCCCTGGTTCAATCGTGAGCTTGAGTTCCTCTCTTACATCTCTTACACAAGTCTGCAAGTCTTACCCAGTTTATAGTGAGGTAGATCGGTTACTTGAAATTAGTGCTAGGTGTAAATTTGTGTGTGAATCAGCCCTGCGATGGCCTGGTGTCCCACCTGAGGTGTATTCCTGCCCTCTGCTCAGTTTGCCTGGAATAGTCTGTTGCAACCCTGGCAGGGAAAAGTGCCTAGTAAAATAGAATTAATAAAAATAGAAAACCACTATAAAAAACATCTTACTTCATTGTAAAATAAAATCCAATAAATTGGACATTTTTTATTGACATCAAAACATGATAGGTCATATCAATATTTATATTTATATTTTATGTTTTTTTATGTTAATATTTCACACAATTTCTATCTATCTATCTATCTATCTATCTATCTATCTATCTATCTATCTATCTATCTATTTTTTTTTATTACACATATTCTAACGTTAGTTTTATTAAATCACAGTAAGTGGAATTTATAAATATCTACTCTGATTCTTCCAACCTTCAAACTATCAACCAATCTAGATTAGGAAAATGACACTTTCAAATTCATCTGCCCTGCTGTCCTTGCAGGAACATGTGTGTGTGTGTGAGAGAGAGAGACAGGAGGCTCACAGAGCATTACACTTATGTGCAGTGACAGGAGCTCATCACTGTCAGCCGTCTGAGAAGCGGGCTTTGATGGAAATGACTGTAACTGCGAGCCAATGTCACAGAAAGATCTGTGTTGACAAGGATTGTATTCAAGGGCACAATGAGGCTCATTCTTAAACTTTTCCCCCTCTTAATTGTTGGAGGAGACTTGTGAGGGCAGGTCTAGATGACTGAGGCATGATGTGTCAAATGTCTGTGATTGTGTTGAGTATAATTGGGCTTTACACTAATTGTGCATTGCATTCTTAAATGATGGGAAACATTACCATAGATGGAAATAGTGTTGAGCAGAAACAAGGAAGTATATATTTACTTGTTTGATTGTTTGGGTGTTTGTTGATTGATTGATTGATTGTGTGTGTGTGTGTGTGTGCGTGTGTGTGTGCATATATCTTTTTGGGGATATTTGGTAGGAGTATCAGATTTTTTACCTCGTTGGGACATTTAACTGGTTCCCATAAGGAAAGTCAGCATTTTGTTGTAGTTTTTTTACAGAAAAATAAAAATAAAGGAGACAAAAAGTTCCCATTTCATTACTGAGGTTAAGGTTAGTGTTAGGCTTTGGGTTAAGGTTAGTATTAATTAGCTGCATTAATAATTATGTCAGTGGAATGTCCTCACAAGTATAGCATGACATGACTGTGTGTGTGTGTGTGTGTGTGTGTGTGTGTGTGTGCGTGTGTGCATGTGTGTGTGTGTTTGTGTGTGCGTGTGTGTGCGTGTGTGCGCGTGTGTATGTGTGTGTGTGTGTGTGTGTGTGTGTGTGTGTGTGTGTGTGTGTGTGCGAGACTGTTTCACAGAGTCTGATCTCCGGAATGTGCTGGAATTGAAGCAGCCACTAGGTGGCACATTGGTACAGTGATCTGTTCCCCCTATCACACAGTATATTATCACAGTAATGAATATAACATCATGCATATCCTTCACCTAAACAATTACCAATAACACTATACCCCAGTGCTTCTAAACACACATGATAACTTAGTGACTAATCTTACTCTGTGAGGAAGCAACCCATAACTAGTTAACTAAATCATCAAACCACAACAGAGGTAGGAATGTATGGCATGTTTACAAGGCTACAAGATACAGGGTTTAATAATCACACTGAATAAAGAGAAAAATATACAGTGACAGTCAGTGTTTATATATGAGCCTCTAGTTAACGTCAGCCTACCCCAGGAAGTTTTTATACATGGCTCTGCATGCTTATTGGTCCAGTGTTTGTTCATTATTTCAAGACATGTACTTAACCATGCAAACAAGTCAGCACCTTCGGCAACAGCTATTCTGATCGCAGGCGCACGGCCGACCTTGTGAGACCTGCGATGCCAAGCCTAGCTGGCAAGCGCTAGAAGCCAGGATGGCCCGAGGGACAGACGCAGGGATAGAGGGATGGGAGGGACGAGTGGGGGTGGTTGTTTGGGGCAGGAGTGTGCAGCTGTGTTGTTGTGTTCCTGTTGACATGAAGCAGCTAAACAGTACCAGCTTGCTGGAGCTCTTAACCTCTCCTCTCCCACCCATCTAATAAAGTCCTGAAAGACTTCCTGACTTGCTCATATGGCTTTGTTTAGGGTTGTAGTGAGGAGAACCATTACTGAATAAATGCACACACGCACACACGTGCACGCAAACACACAGACACAGACACACACACACACACACACCCTAACCTCAGTAATGAAAAAGCAACGTTTTGGCTCTATTATTATTATTATTATTATTATTATTATTATTTACTTTTGTTAAAAAGTACAACAAAAAAAACACTTTCCTTATGGGGACCAGCAAAATGTCCCCACAAGATCAAAACATATGAGATATTACTATCTTTGTGGAGACATTTGTGGAGACACACAAACACACACACACACACACACACACATACAGACACATATATGGCAATGCACATACATGCCAAAATGGAATAATGATGACATTAGACAGCTAACAAAAAGGCCAGAGATACACACTCATCAGCATAGAGTGAAAATAGGATGGGATTATATTGATATTGATTGAGTGAGATGGCGGATGAAAAGAATAAAAGAGAGAGAGAGACAGAGAGAGAGAGCATGAGAGCAAGAGGAAAGAGTAAGAGGAAGGCCCCCTTTTGCTTTGTGAACATGTAATGGCACTTCATTTTAATTTTATGGTTTGCCAGTGCTCCGCAGAGGGAAATTGTTTTCTATGTGGTTACACAGCTTGTCAACAGAGAAAGAGAGCAAGAGAGCGAATGAGAACGAGTGCGCAAGACGGAGCACGCCAAATAAAACAGCTGTGGTGGCAATTGAATTTGTATTCACAGTAAAGTAGGTTAACCCAGTTAAAAGTCAGAAATCCAATTGCAGCTGCAGATCCATGCGGCTGTGGCGGCAGATCTCCTGGGGTTTGGGAATGTTCCTCTCGTTCACCGTGGTTTGAAAACGTCACATTGTATCAGCACGGTAAGAGAGCGATAGATGTGGAGAAGTGGGGAAGTTGAAGCTATGATGCACTTTTCAATTAGTCCTAGCATGTGGTTTACACTTTCCTGGCACAATTATATATATATATGTTTTTCTGTCAGTGACAGACTGACAGCAAAATCTCAGGTGTGTGTCATTGTTTGAAGCTTTGTATGTTTATTTGCTTTGTGGAATGTATGTATTTTATTGGCTTTATCCTGTGAGGGAGGCCTGGTGGTCTGCTGTGTGGACCCTGTAGATCCAGTTGTACCTTTGGTGTTGGAATTTACTATATGGGCTCTGTTGATCTATTGGCTTTTTAAGTACAAGACCAGAATAACATGACTGTCAGTAAAAGGGAGCAAATAGTCTATCTTTTTCAGTTTAAATGAGCATCTGTAAGTATGTGTTAAAGCAAGGAGAGAAAGAGAATCAAATGTTAATGTACCAATCAAATGCACACTAATTTGTTTTGGTGCACAGACACAGTGTAGGCAATAGAGTTTAAAACTAGTTTTCTTAAGAGTTTACTAGTGAGTGGGTGTAAAAGAGAGAAAGAGAAAGAATGACATTAAAAAATTATGTAGTATGTGAGCATATGCAAATGTGCTAGGCTAAATGCTGTTGTTTTGGCACAACAGCATGCCTGCATGGACACAATGTGCATGAGGCATTTGAAGCAGCGTTCCTCCTCCATTTCTGCCTCTGTGGTGGTCTTCCATAAACCGGTGCCACTACATCTGCCAGCACAGGGGCTTCTGCCTGCCTCCTCTCGCCCGCTCTCCCTCACCCGCTGGGGCACAAGCGGGCATGGGCTGCACAACCTCTTCCCCCTCTTGCCCTGAGCCACGGCCCAGCCAGAGATGCCATCTGATAGGAGTGTGTCATAATGAAGGTCCAGCATGAGGCTAAATGTGTTGTGGTGGCTGGGCGGCGCGCAACACTAATGACTGTTCTTCGCCAGCGCTGGAGGCCTTTACTTGGCTTTGTCAGGGCATATGGCACTTGCCACAGTCATGAGGTTATATGCAGAGAGAGAGAGAGAGAGAGAGAGAGAGAGAGAGAGAGAGAGAAAATGAGACTGTACTGTAGAAATGTACATGACTGTGGAAACTGCTCTAACATACAACTCTCTATCATTCTCCAGAACTATAGCAGGACATCTGATGTAACAAAAGTCAAGTAGACTATTTTGCTCATGAGCTTATTATTCATAAATGACCTGTAATCAGAGAGCTCAACAAAGTATTCTATCTTGAGCCATCATGATGTTTCAGGAGCAGCGCTTCTGTCTACTTTTAAATAACTGCTTAATGATTTGCAGAGTGTAGTGGAAAAGTTGATTTTTGTATTCAATAAATTTCCCTTGTTTATTGAGAAATGGAAATAACTTATTCGTTTTCCTAATGTTTTTGGCTCAGTAAAAAAACCCAAAAACAAAACCAAAACAAAACACTGCACCAGCATAATAGACCTAGGATTCAGGGTAAGCTTGACTCTTGCCATCAGCCTAACAGGCCTGGAGACTGAGGTTAGCAGATCACGCTGCTTCAGACAGACTTTCAGGGCCTCGCAGGTCATCACATGTGAGTTGGGTTTGGAATCCAGGATGCAAGAAAAAACAGTTCTAAGTCTGTGAGCTGATGCCTTCCCAGCCAAATAGTCTATTTGTAATAGCTTTTGTAGATTTATATTAATTTGGTAGGATTTAATGATTTAAATGGCATGCGATCAATAAGGACAGAACAAAGTCAGTTAAATGTGTGTTACAGTTAAAGAGGTGTGGAAAAGGGGGAAGCCAGAATAACACTGTGTTTTCACTGCTCACTTTTATAGTCTGTAAGTTATCCAATTTAGCTTAAAGGATTGATAATTCTTCCTTAATATAACACTGTTAGAGAGGCCCTTAACTGTGACTTTCCTATTCTGGTTTTGTCAAACATTAAATAGGGGCTTGGTTGTGGAAATTAAAGCGAAATCGCATAACAAGGAATTTTAATTTGATTAATTCATTGTTGTGTTTGGATGCGGCGCAGAGGAAACCGCAGCCGTTTCCACGTTATTTGTTCCACTGACTAATGACAATTTCCTGCACAATATCAGCAGTATAAAATACAGCCTCAGAGCGGAGGGAAGCCTCGAAATCATAGAAGAAATAGAAGCCAAAGGGAAAACAAATAACCTTGCCTCTAATTCTTCTGCCGGGCTACTGGTGGCTATGCTGCTCCACTGTCTCTTACAACTTTTGTGGATAATTTGATATAGAAAAGAGAGAGAGAGACACATAGACAGAGCAAGAGGAGGAACTTAATTCAGGTTTATATGTGTTGTAGCAAATGTTTCACTCAAGAGCAAAAAAAATCTAATTGAAGTGTTAAGGAGTATAGTCAACACTGTTTTGAATTTAATTAATACTTTATGGCCAAAGATTTTTTTTGTGTGTGTGTGTGTGTGTGTGTGTGTGTGTATACTTGTAGGTTGTTCTGTACAATTGTCTGATTTAAGCCACCACTGCTATGAGGCTGAAGCAATACACCAAATCCACTTGTTATCACACTCTCAACACACCACTAGTCTAACACAGGCTTCTCTCACTGAAGTGAATGGTAAATCTCTCTCTCTCTCTCTCTCTCTCTCTCTCTCTCTCACTCTCTCACTCTGTCTCTGTCTCTCTTCTTCCCCCAGAACTGATTGCATGCAGCTGGGGCACATTGAGAACATTTTAATATTATGCAGAAGATTAGAGCAAACTAACTACATTATTCTCCAATTACACTCATTTCATCCACCTGACGTCTTTATTTCCTTCCTCTGTGCGATTAGCCTAATGTGAAAATCGGAATGCGCTTAGGACTGTTCTGATTGTTCCTGGGCCGCTTATTATGTCACCTCAACCATTTCAGACTCGTCTTTTATTGTAACTGTAAATAAAACGATTAGAGGCAGACACAGCCGGGGCTGGGGAGATTTCATTCTGGGATCTGCTTATCAACATTCTTGGAAGGTCTCGAGAACAAGCACAGTACTCCGGCATGATGCTAAAGACCCCCCACCCCTCAACACACACATACATACACATACACACACACACATGCACACTCAGACACAAGCAGAAACACGCATAGACACAAATACCCCCACCCGAGCTGCATTACACAGCCAAATCTGGAATTGCACAGGAATTGCTATGCATCACACTGAATAAGAAGGAAACTCAATTTGATCAATTTAGATTCAGGGTAAAGCACAAGCACACATCCTGCCCAAACCTGCGTTCAAGATCCCCAATCACTTCCATTACACACACCTAAGCTGTCTTACTGCCCCACAAAGAGTGTTCAGATTATTAGGTGAACAGGTTGGAGTGTCGCAACCCTGTTACAACTCTGAGGAGGTATGGTAATGTTCTTGTGTAAGGAGGAAGGTTGATGAAAGTTTCTTTCCTGTAAAGCAGGCCTGATTTGTGGGTGTTCCGAGCTAAGACCGAGAAACGCACATGTGGGGTATGATTAGGAAGAGGGAAACAAGATACTGGGAGTATTAGCCTCCATTTTGTCTTGCAGCAATGCAACAAGTCACACACACACACACACACACACACGTACTAGCTCACAGCTCCACATGCTCTGTGGCAACAGCACAGCTTTTATTCCACTGAGTCTTAAAAAGCAGCAGTTGATAGCTGGTATTGAAATGTGTCTTTGCTGATACATACTGCTACTGCAGCTAACTGAGGCTTTTCAACAGGTTCTCAGAGGGTTGTAATGTTCCCAAAGTAATATTTCTTTAATCTTTATAATGTTTATATATATATACGTATATATACATACAGTACAGGCCAAAAGTTTGGACACACCTTCTCATTCAATGCGTTTTCTTTATTTTCATGACTA
>JAOVVG010000027.1:9041908-9059827 GCA_028566375.1 Leptodoras nelsoni
TGCAATTAATGAAGATTGGCCACCAGGCTGGTCCAATTTAGCCATGAAACCTCCCACACTAAAATGACAGGTGTTTCGGTTTCATTGTCCAACCCCTGTATATATATATATATATATATATATAGTATATTTTTTTAGGTTTTGGTCTCAGCTCTCCAGCCATCTCCAAAGGTTCCAAAGATGTGGTATTGACCATCCCAAAATCCCAAAATTTTGATTTGTCTCAGACTTGATATAGGTGATCTCACCCCATAACTAGTACTAAGGCTAAAGATCTACTACCAAAATTAGAATGTGGCTTACAGGGCCACTGGCATCGTAATTGAACTTTTCCCATTGTCTTTAAGCCAGCTGATTACATTAACCAGGTAGCCTCTGAACATCACACAGAGAAACATGAGTAGTGTGTAAACTCCATAGGCCTGTGTGTGCAGAGTGATGATAGATTTCAACAGAGTTCTGTCAACATCAGCAAGGCCGTGTTTGAGGTATCTAGCATTAGCACTCTAGCTCTCTACCATACGCTCAAGACAAACTTTTGTTAAAAGGCTTTATCTTACTATTAGGCTACTTGGTAATGGTGACAGTCACGTTCTCTGAACACGTCTAACAGCAGTTGTTTCATTTTTTTCATGCTTTGTTCTTCATGCCATTCTGTGTAATCTCTTGAGAATGCTGTGCAAAAAAAAATAATCACAGGAGATGAGCAGTTAATACTCAGACCTCAGATCTTATACCCAAAACATGCCACAATCAATGTCACTGAGATCACATTTTTCTTCTTTCTGATGTTTGATGTGAATATTAACTGAATGTCTAGACCAGTACTTTGCAGCTGGTGCATGGTCAAGCAGCATTCTGTTAACGGGAGACAGAGCCAGGAGAAGCAGAGGTAAGGACTCACACCTGCGAGGCACAATCCGTGATTGTCCCCTTTTGTGTGCAGAGATTGCAGAGTTGTTAAGGACACTGAGCTGAAGTGTGTGTGTTTAGTGCTAAAAAGCATGACATGAAAAAAAATCCCCCTTTTTGTTGAGTTCCACTATGCCTGCTTCCTTTACTCCTCCTCCTTTACCCATCCCGTTGTTACACAGTATTTGCATGATTTTATGCATTGCGTTTTACTATAATTAGCTATAATTAGTAATTAATTAATTGTATAATTGCATAAATGGGCAGGTATATAAATGTTCCTAATAAAGTGACTGGTGCATAAATGTATATTCACATATAGTATGTAAAACACCGAATCAAATAATTGAAAAGCATTCCTGTTATGTGAATAGTCTTCTTATTGAATAAGGTTTTGAAACAGGTACAGAAACAGAACAGCAGTATCAGGGCAGCAAAACCTTTTCATTGCTTCACCACAATGTAGAGTTTAGCACTTCATTCAAGGGTGAAATGATGGAGTGCAATCAAGGGTGCACAGTGGAAGGGCAGGAATATCAGAACATGCAAGACCTTAATAGATTATAATGGAGGTGATGCCATTTTCCACTGCACCACTGATTAAAGCTTTGACCTTATACTAAATTTCCCAGAACTACTCACATTTATACTATAGAAGGACTGTAGTTCTTCACGTTGCAAAGAGCCGGCTAAATCCTAAGAAACACCTCTAAAGGTCTGTCGTTTTCTTATCTAAATAGTTCCCAAATTGCAGCATAATTTTTAAATGATTAAAACCCACTTTTTTTTATTTAGCTTTAGTCTTTCTGGAAATGGAGCAGTGTGTCAGCTTACTGATATAGAGTCGAGTCTATATGTGGATGTTCTGAGTTTATTTCCCTCATTTAGAGCAGCAAACACAGGTATGGGATGCTCTCCAAGATTGCTGTCTGGATGAATGTAATGTCCTTGGCTTTTGTGTCTTTCTGCAAAACTGTCACATCATTTCACTGCCGCCCAACACACCAGAAGTACCTCTGGCATGCTGGGTATTATTAGAATATTGATACAGAGCACATAAAAAATAGTCCAGGGATGGTGGTTAGTGCATGAATTGTAGCACTGCTCTGATGATAGCACGCATTTTAATTAGTGGTTTTTTACAGCCTCATACTGTCATTAAATTAATTATTAATTAAGCAAAAAATATAGACATGTTTAATGCCTCAATTATCCAAAAGAGGTTTTATAGTGAATGTGGATTCTAAAAAAAAGTATGTATGCTAGGACTGACCTCTCTCTCTCTCTCTCTCTCTCTCTCTCTCTCTGTCGCTCTCTCTCTTTCCATTCTGTATTTCTGTTTCTATTCCAGATGCTTGTGGAATACATTATAAGCTCCATGCATGCATACTTCCACAGTGACATTTACCTGAATTAAAGTGTTTTGGATCAACTGGACAGAAAGGTAGTGCATATATAATGGTGAAGGTTGCACTCACAGAGTAACATTTGTTTTAGCAAGTGAGCGGTATGCTGTGGCCGTAATCCAACATATTTGTGGACATGGCCTTTAAAATGAGGTTATTGTGCTACTGTCTGCCTGTACACTGCCTGAACCTGTAGATGGTTTCGGTAAGGTGTTAGCCAGCAGTGCTGTTATATATAGAGGTACTGCAATGGAGATTTAAATTGAGATACAGGAATTCTTCAAATTGTTATCAAATTGTTATTATCTTTTCAAATGTAAATATGAATCCTAAAAAAATCAGCTTGTCCTAACAATAGTCTGTTTGTCATTATTATCATCATCACCAACATCATCATGTGAAATACTGGGAGGGGAGGGGGGGCATCAAAATGTCCTGATATCCCAAGGAAGCACATTAAGGTTCAGGATCTGTGCTACAACAGTCGTATACTAACTTCAATATCAACACATGGCACATTAGCACATTGATTTTGCTATAAACATAATCTAGGTGAATGATGACAGTGTGAACTGGAACGAGGAGACAAAGAGTTGATTATCTGTGAAAGCACATGGGAATGAGACCATCTAATTATTTTCCTTTAATGAAGCCTTGTGTTTTCACAGAGCTTTGGATTAGCTGTTTAATGCACTGTTTACAGAGAAGGATTGTCAATGCCTCAGTGTACATGATGATACAGAAATAAAAACTGTACTGTCAGCTGACATGTGCCTTAAATACAAAGGCACCATTGATACTGCACTTATTCTTCACTATATCTGCATATATAAAGCATTTTGTGCTTTCAAAATATAACCTGTAATCTCTTACTATATTACCCAAGATAATATATTGTGCTACTAGACAATGTTAGTAGAACAATCCATTAAGCATTTGAAAAAAAATACAGTGCAGTAGCCACATTAGCACACAGTTGGAATTTTTCCCGAGATTAGGGCTAACACTTACAGCGGCATGTCTAAACTTTACCAGACTTTCTCATCCACTCTTTTTCTCGCTGCTGCCCGTCCGCACAGTGTGAGGTGGCAGAAATGCAAAACTATTTTCAATAATTGATTCTGTACTTTAATTGAGCAGCATGAGTGAATGACATAGCTCATTAGCTCACTCATTAGTTAATTATCGGAGAAGTAGGACAAGTCAATAAAAGTGAAGGCAGTAAATTTCAGTGCTAATTAGCAGTGTTCCCTTGGAGACATATTTAAAGGCAGATTAGTTACCTGAATGTCCCACGACGAAGAGGGTGGAAGGAACAGACAAGAGCACGCTAAGGTTAGCCTCTCATCATCATTAAAACTAGAATGACAATACTTACAGCCCTATTAAATAAGCCAGCCCAAGGAGAATGCCTCTGAGAGATTGTAAACAGTGCCAAGTAGATGGATGATAGACAAGCAAGGTGAATGAGCGCTCTCTATAGCAACAGGAGTGGAAAAGACCCAAAAATGAATACAATTAACATAGTTAATTAATTTGCATTATATTATTATATGTTTGGTGTACTGACTATTATTAAAGTTAGCTTTCCCCAGAATATACTACAAATAGCATCATAAATTGCCTTCTTCATGCCCTTTGTTTGGTTGCTCCGATGATAAGTGTGGCTGCACCAATAAGATCCAGACCTGCCATTCATTAAACTAGTCTGTCTTACAAATTGCCATTTGTTTGCTGTTGGTGTGAAGGTGTTAATAACATCTTTTTTATTAATGATGTTATACTGAAAGCTGTTAATGTGAATATTCGCTCCTCCCAGCCTGTCTCAAACAAACACACACACAGTTACACACATTCAGATAAAATGAGAGTCACAATCTCTTCTTTGACATGCAAATTGGCCAGTGAGATACTTAACACCTGACATAGACCATGACTGTGTTATTCATCCTTTTTTAATCAACCCCTCAACCCCACTCTCTCTCTCTCTCTCTCCCTCTCTCTTTCCCTCTGTCTTTCTCCCTCTCCTGCTCAGCTGTTGTGATCCGCCAGAGCGAGAGCAGTCTGGCAGCTCTAGTCGAGGCCTCTGCCATGTGTCACAGTGCAGGAAGTAACAGAAGGCTGCCTTTATTTACCTTGCTTGGCCCCACCGTGTCATCTGCTTAATCATGTGGCTAATGGACAACACAGCCTCGCCTCTCGCACCGGGCCGCCCAATCGACTGCCATTCACAAGTAACACAATGGAACGTTTAAGTCATTGCATGTGTCTGAGGGCCTGATATTGTGTCCCTTTTGTTAGAGTTCTCCTCAGAGACTTAGCCCCTTCCTATTGGAAAAAAAACAAAACAAGCATATGCTTCCTAGGCAGCGGGTTAAGGAGCCTTGTGCAGCTGGATGTGGTGCGAGACAGCCTGAATCAAAGAGAATGATTCCCATGATTAATTCAAACATTATCACGGTTTCAGATATAAAATTACCAAGACAAATATGTACTCCACTGAATAATTAATCACCCATGAGCTGACTTATGCAAGAGAACTTACAAGAGGAGGCTCCACAATCCAACTAATCCTCTTTCCACCACCACTTACTGAGATGCTGTTGACGTCCACTCAACCGTTTATCCACTCTTTTCTCCCTATTAGTGAGAAAAGGATTTGGTTAATAGAGTCTTAACCAGTCTGTACCCATGATCTTAAGAAGCTCAGCTGCTGTTAAATCAATTCACTCTGTGCTTTTTTATTCCACACTGCATTATTATTACATACATGCACTTTTATTTTTTTTAAGTCCTGTTTCTTTAAAAGATTAGATTAAGCAGGGCCTTTAAGGACATGCAGACATTTATTTCACAATTAGAAGGCCCGAATTAATCAACAGGGATGCCATTTAATGACATCCTTTGCCTGGTTGATTACTTGAGTCCTTGCTAATTACCATGGTTAACTACAGTGCACCTACGAAGTTCCTTTTAGAATTTGGCCAGAAATTTCACTGCAGCAAAGGATGCAGACACTTTATTTTCTGCTGGAATCTAATTAAAGGACATGAAGGAAACAGCTGTGGGCAATACATTGAGGAGGCCCATTAGCAACAGCTAACGAAACTTGGACATTCCTTGGGTTATGACATTTAAAATAGTAGATCTGCAGAATTTTGCAGTGTGACCATGTTTGCTGTGGTTCCCAGCATAAAATTGTGTGATGGAAAGAAACAAAAAAAAGGCTAATGTCATTTAAAACAAACATCATTAGGTCACTTCCATTTCCTCAAAAAGGAGGAAGATAAGAGAAAGAGGCAGAGGTCATAGGGTGGAGGGGCCGTGTGGTCCTAACACGTTCCGTATTAGGGCCAGTATTGGGGCAAGGCAAGGTCAGGCAAGGTTTCTCCTTCTATTGTAGGGTGTCATTCGTCAGGCTAAGAGAGCTTGGGTGAGTGTTTGGCCACTAGCCTGAGGGAACAGATCCTGGGTGTGAGGACCCAGGCCTGATAATGGGGTTAGAGTCTGATGGTTATCAGCACAATGCCTGAGAAGTTTAATTCCTCTCCCCCACCTCTTCAATACCAACCGGAATTAAGGTTCAAGCAGCAGCTAGAAGCCACCACCATGTGAATGTACACAGGGCCGTGAATGGCCCTTATAAATTTCAGTAGAAATATAAATCATGAAATAGCTCAAAATAAAGACAGATTTAGCATCACTATACTAGTGTTGGTTAAAATAAATTTCCTGGTTTTAAACAAAGGTTGAACACCTGCATGCATCACCAAATAACTGCCTCCTTTACTGAGCATCTCAGGAATGAAAAGTGGCCTTTATTCTGTTGCACTAGAGAGCTGTTAAAAATAGTTGTAATGTCTTTCAATGTTATAATTATCTGTGTTTACATTGTAATTTTTCTTTATGTTGTTTTTCTATTAATTAGTTTCATATCTTATTTTAAATGTGGTCCATTTTAAACAATAATTAACCCTAGGTAATAGCTGTGCATATAAATGAAAACCCTAGTTTTTTTTTTCAACATTTCTCATTAATTGTAGCTTGTTAATGCTTTTCTTATTGTTTTCATATTCTTAAGTTACAATACCTAATTCTATCTAATACTGATTTTTGTCATATTTTCTTTATAATCCAAATCCTGTATTTATTTGTTTCTTTCTTTGTTGGTTGGTTGGTTAGTTTGTTTACAATATGGATTTTCTTAAAAACTATAGCACTCTGCACTGAACACTGGTATTGTTTAATTTCTCTTATAGGTTTTCTGTTGAAATACTGAATTAAGAGCAAGCGTACTAGGACAAAATTAATTAATAATTGCTATAATAGTAATTAATAATATTTACAACACTGTATTTTGTACAATACAATATAATGCAAGTCAAGAAAATAATAAATAATTAATGTAATATGTATTATCAATAAGCTGTATTATTTATGATATGTATGTTTTATAAACATAAATTAAGTAAGAATTATTGCTATTATTATTATTATTGTTGTTGTTGTTGTTAAGATGTTGTTATAATTTTTTGTAACATGTGTTTTTCATTGCAATAATTGCAGAACTGTTAGCAATTATATCTTGGGTCAAGTCTGTATAATGATGTGTTTATTCAGGCATTCACTGCAATCTGAAGCAGAGTCTTGCATTACGTTGATCACAGACTTTTAAGTTCAGCAATATAAGTCTGAGGTGACCAAGGAAAAATAACTCTATTTATTTATAAGTTAATAGTCCTCAAAAGTTGTCACCATGTGTATTTAGGTGGCATTTTAAATTGTGTGTGAACACTGCTGTAATGACTGCCAACTTTTCAGATTTCAGACTGAGATTTCAATAGTTGCGAATTAACAACATTTTCTAGAATGCCAGCTATGTTCGGCTCTTCTTCAGGAATTTAGACTTTTTTTTGCCCTTTTTGTGTGAAAAACAGTGGATCAATCCTACTCCACGTCTTCCCTCCCCCTGATGCTTTTGGAGTGATGACAGTCCTTTGATTTTTTTCCTCTCATACAGAATGGCTTAGAGCTGGTTGTGAAAGGCCTTTTTGGAAAAACGAGCGGGCAGAGTATGGTTATTTGTGGGACTCCCTTCCCCCTATGCGTTTGCCCCTGTTGTACCAATCTCATTAAAACAGCCCTTTGTTTTGCCACTTTCTAAGCTCTGATCTCTGGATTAGTACGAGTCAAGAGGCCGAGACAGTTTGAAAAAGCCTGCATGCCACAAAGAGGGGACTTGTTCCCCCATCACTTTAACCCCATCCTTTTTTTTCTAGGCTGTTGAGAGAAAGAGAATAAAAAAAGAACAAGGATCAGGAAAGGTCACACAATGGCAAGATATCGTGAGAACTTAATGAAAGTTTTATAACTCTTGAAATGTTTATGACCTCTGCACTCGACAGCTTGTCCTCCAGTCAAGGGGCGCATGGCGGGAACCCACATGGCTTACAGCTGGATGAGGGCCAGGTAAAGAGAGCTGCAGCAGTGGCCCTGTAATCAACACCTGCAGAGCCCCAGCCTCACAACTGCTATTTACCCTCAGTGTTTCAGCTGAGGAATATGTGCCATGCCATGATGTGGCATCCTGAGCTCATAAAGAATTTATTACAATTACAACCAGAAGGAATTGTGAAGTAAGTAACAAAAAGTCTGCTAAACCTGTTCCTACTTAAACCTTATCTGTTCCTACCTTTTTATATAAATCGGCTCACGTAAATTGGTATGAATATTCAGTCAATTGACTACTGTTGATATTGTAAATGTAAATTAATGCAAATATAGAGAATGTACTTTATTTAAATCCTCATGGACATCAATATGAAAGACATGTCAAGGGTACTAAAAATAATTAGTACCCATTTAAACCATTTTATAAACTGTATTATAAAAATTCTTAATGTATAAACAGGCAGTATGGGTATCTATAAATTTTTTGTATAAAATTTCTCTATTCTTATTTATTTAACTAGCTAGCATATAGTGTAAAAGGTTTCATTTTCAGCTACTGTAAATCAGTGCACGTATTACTATAGCATATGATAGACTTTATTGAATTACCTTTACCAAGGAGACCACTGAGAATCCATCTTAGCAGCACGGAAGGCCCGCCATCAAGGAGCAAGCAGAAATCACAGCCTGTCTGAAACAAATGACACAATTTGGCGCTCCAGGCCTATTCTCCCCGTCTCCTGCTCTCTCTCTTACCTTCTGCCTCTATAAACGGCTACAAAGGAAAGTCATCTCTGTCCACAAAATATGATCAAACCTACGGCATAATAGAATTCATAAACATGTCTAAATACAATTTGGTGAAATGTATTTCAGGATGAGACAATCATTTACAACTTCTGAGAGGGATTTAGAATAAGTATGTTTGTATGCAAATCCGCATCACATTTTTTATGTACTCTGCTGTTGCAGTTCATGAAGGAGCATTAGATTTATGGCATTGTGTGTGCATAATTAGGTGTGTGACTGTATGAACATGTCCATGTGTGTGTGTGTGTGTGTGTGTGTGAAGGGGGGTCAGGCAGGAGAGTGAGGATTTATACTGAGACCTTTCAAGGCTTTAGCTTGAGAAGGAGCTGTGTTTTCACGCCTGTGACTCTCAAAAGCAATCCTATTGGATTTAAGGACAGGGGCCAATGCCATCCTAGAGCAGCCACCATAAGCCTTTGCCAGCTCCCGTGATCAAACATATTTTCTTGGCATTGACTTTCTCCCTTAAAGGGCAAAAGAAACAAAAAAGCAAAGAATACACCAAGAATCTCTCCAGAAACCCCCAAGAGTCATATTTATTTGACGGAAACTATACTTGTTTTATATTTGAACTTGATGAGGAAATAAAACATCTCAGATATTAATCTCAGATCCTGAAAATTTTAGTCAAGTATCCATGTCTTTTTCTTTCTTTTTCTTTCTTTTTTCGACACATTTGCTTTCTATTCTGTTGGCCGACTTTATTAGACTCATTCTGCACAATAGAGGACGAAGTATTGCACTTTTAGTGCTTATAAATAGTGATGTTAAATTATTTTGATGAGCTATACATTCAGAGTAGCACTAGGCAAACATATAGGGTATGCGCAGTTTTTGGTTTAACATGCAGTTTTACAGACAAACAATGTTTTAGAGTCCAGTAAAGTCCCAGTGAAATGTGAACCGTGCTCTATAAAGATATATTCGTTCTGAACAACTAAAGGATAAAAAGTCCAAAGTACTCTGTCAAAAGACACAGACTAATGTAATAAAAAACATTTACAAACTCATTTTTATCAATAAAGGAAAGTTAAACACCTGCTTCATGCTCATAGGCTTTCTTCACTTCCTCTGAGAGCTATTTCACTTCAATATGGCATGAATTTGGATGTCTGCGACCGTGGCCTCCATCTTTTTCCTGTGACCCTGCACTGGCAGCTTTGGAAGCAGAGTTCAAAGGCACTTCCCGCAGTTCACATAAACCACACTCAATTGGCTCAGAGAGGAAACTCAATTTGCAGAAGGCTGCGCCATAGACCTTTTATAAGGGGACGTTTAATCATTAGGGCAAGAGCACAGGCTAAGCTCAAAGAGTGGGCAATGTCTGCAGGAGGCTCAACTACTCCTTTTGCCTAAACTCTCCTAATGAGAGTAAGAGAGAGAGGAGAAGTAGAGCTTCAGCATGCTTAAGCAGACTGTCTTACACTCGCCATGGCAAGTGGGCCACGTTTTAACCCCTCAACCATGAAAACGTGCTTAGGCACTGTAATCCTATCATGTTTTGCATATAGCCATCTTCAGGCGTGGCTGCACTGGAAAAACAGCCAAACGATGCTCAATCAAATTAAACACAGTGTTCATCGAGTTCTTAAAAACAGTAGAGCGCTGCAAGAGAGGAATGCATGCCTCCTCTATACATTTAGGAAATCTACTTTAAGCCTGTCAGAGATGGTTTAATTCAAATGGATTTACTGGCAAAAAGAAGAATCAATGGCACACAAAAAAATCTTACACAAAGCCTGCTTCAAACATTTTCAGAAACCCGGCTGCTAAAAATCCATGGACCACAGCAAAGGACTGCATGCTTATTCATTTAAAATGTCATTTAGATTTATTTTTACATGCTGCCATATAATATCTAAAATTTCTAATATTATGTATTTTATTACTGAAATATGGAAATTATGGTAATGCTGAGGAACAAAGCCATTATGGTCAATAAGCTTTAAATTTTTTAACGTTTTCAGCAGTCCATTGATTGCCCTTTAACATCAGTGCCGAACTTCAACCCCCAGCCTCTTCCCAACTGCTCTACTGCTTTTCTTCCGTCACTCTTTCATCCTGTGTTCCCGCATGTTTTCCCTCCTTCTCCTACCATACATATTACAGATTAATGACAGCTAATAATGTCTGATGTTCTTGGACATTGGCCGATAATGAGATGAATTCCCGACGGGTTGCCAGGTGTCACCACTAACAAATTCTCCTCCGCAGTGCGCAATTAGCCTGGGAAAGAGAAAGGAGCCGTTCACTGCATCAGCACGGGGCCTGACAAATCTGAGGAAACAGAAGAAAAATAATCCTGCGGACGGAGCAAATGTGGCAGGAGAGGACGAAGGGAAAGAGGGGGATATGGATAGGTTACCTTTATGGTAATATTATTCCATAACGGGCTGCTGGCAGGATTTCATTATGTCTCCGCCAACATTGAAATATTTTCCGGAAAATGTCAGCATATGCAAATGAGATAGAGTTCTCATTCGCTTGTCATGTTTTGCTGAAAGTTGTCCCAATCTCTCTCCTTCTTTCCAACCCCCTATTTTCCTGCTCTGACTGCGATTATTCACTGCAAGAAATAAAAGACCCATTATATTCAATCATTCCTAGGGCAATTAATCAATAAATCAATAAATCCAGCTTCATTTAACATAACTCCGTCTGCAGCAGAGATGACCGAAGCTGCATGACAATCACACACACACACAGACACACACACACACACACACTAAAATCTTACTGTTGGAGAGGAATTCTGTGATTTTGTGTGTACGCTGTTTGTGGCTCTGTAGTGTTGTGAGTAGAGACTCTGTGTCTCTCTCTGTCTCAGAACACAGGGGCTTTAAAGAGCGTACCAGTCAGCCAGACGCTGCCAACATGACAGTTCAGACAACTGTGAACGTCTGCCTATCATCATGCTGCCACTAACTGCCCACTCATCTCTTCCCCATTCTTTTCTCTTGCTCAGCTCGCGCCAATCTGCACAGACAAAAGCCTTCACTTCACATTGAAATATTCAGCCTGCATCTGCTTCTAGTGCTAAAGAATGCTCTCCGTTTTGGGCCTGGCTGCCTTGCTGCACCATCTCTGTTCTTTGATGGTTTGAGAATTTCACAGCTGAATATGGTGGGGGTTGAAACTGGCAGCCACACTGGAGTCAACACAAGGGAACCTAGGTGGATGCTGAATAGAAAAGCGGCCAAGACATCCCAGAATGCTGAAAAAGAGCCACCCCCCCAGCCGCAAATTAGATTGCTGTTCTGTGTGTTGGTGTCTAGATTCTTTGCATTACGCAACGTGTGCATTAGGAAATTCAAAGATGTACAAGCTTGAGAAAATATGCAGTTATGTTCACGTTCAGTAAAGCGCAGGCTGGATGCGCTCATGTGAAAAACATTCCGAATCTTCCCCAAAAAACAATCAGCGATAATAATTTACTTCATTCTCATAAGCATCAAACTCCAAGTCATTTATTATAGGGTAAATGTGTGCAATAATAGACAAAATCAAGTTAAGTGAGCTGGGATGTGTGATTACAATACATTTGCATGAAGATTTGGCGCCTTGCTAGAAAAAAAAACCTCCATCTAGAATATTGCAGTGATACAGAAAAGGAAAAAAAAGCCAACCTCGAATTCAATTACCATGAGGCTAGGAATAATCATAATGTTATTGGAAACTCAATTATGGAGGCAACCCATGTCTGAAAATTAGCTGAACTTAGCTAAGGCAAGTTAGCCTTGAATTCATCAGCAATGGATTATCACAATACTGGATGTTCACTTTGATAGTGGCCAAAGACAAACCCGCATCAGCAGTGAGAACTCTTGCTCCCAGAATGTGTATTATTCATGAACAGCTTTCTGATCTATTATAAATACAAAACTGACTTTGCTCCCATTGCCAAAGGCAAAAAGCCACAGACACAGAATTAATTTTATTATATACACATGCACGATAAGTCTAGTATCCATTCAAAAAGCAAGGTATTTGTTGATTAGCTGCATGCATTCACTGTGATTACTATGACAGTTATAATAAAAATAGCAACAAAAGTTATCATTATCAAATTATTATTATTATTATTATTATTATTATTATTATTATTATTATTAACAATGATGACGACAACAACAACAACAATAATAATAATAATAATAATAATAATAATAATAATAATTTTCCCAAATCAAGGAACTGTTAATTAGGGTACAGCTGATAAATATCAATATCAATTTATTTCAGTTTTTGGGATTTTACAATCCAGAATATGCATATGAAACATATTCCCTGGACATGCTAGACATAAGAATCATCTATACAACAGCAATGCACTTTCTTTGCTGCTGCAAGTCAAAATGAGATCCTTTAATCCTTTAAAACATGGCACACCTTCCCTCAAGCTAGTGAGCTAGTCTTGTGAGATATGAAAAAACAAATACATAAATAAACAAATCAATACACCAATAAATGGGTAAACAAGCAAACAAACAAATACATAAGGAAAGATCGCTGTTGCCTCACAGTAAGAAAGGCCTTTCTTGATTCCCTAGCTGGGCAGCTGCAGTGCTTTCTGCGCATGTCCTCCCTGTGTCTGTCAGTTTCCTCCATGTTCTTTGGTTTCTTCCCACAGTCCAAAGATGCATTCAGGCAAATTGGGCATACTACATTGCCTGTAAGCAATGGAGACACTGGGACAGCCCCCCCTGGAACCATGGAACATTCCAAATTCTCCAAAATGATTATAATTACTATTACAGTGTGAGGTCGAATACAGCTGACGTGAAGTTAGGCAGCTCCTAGGTTAACCACATGCTTGCACAAATACACCCCCAACGTATTCAGTGTGTGTTTGACTGTGTTCTGTGTACAGCAAACTTTACAAGTAGCTTATTCCCTGTGTCTGACTAGCTTTGCCTTTATTTTTTTCTGCCTTCAGTGAAGCTGACGACACTGAGCAGCCGGGAGATGCTTCAATCCAGCATTATCAGGGCAGCACACATTGCCTCTCATAAGGCTTTAATTTATTTGTGCCTGTTTCAGCCCCAGATTAAAGTTTAATTGGCACAGACTGGCAGCTCCCAAGTTTTGACTAATTCTTCTTATCAAGAGTCCTTACTGAGTCGCTGAGGGCAATGTGGGGCCTGTGTGTGGTACTGTTGCCCACACACACACACACACACACACACACACACAGTGCAAATCAATGCTGTAATCCCTGTTTTTTGGTCAATGTGTTGAATACCTGAGACATCCAAGTGTGTATGTATATGGGTGTGCGTTTTCCTTTTGCTCCTCTGGCAAACACCTCACAACCTAAATAGTGTAACTAGATATGCAGCAAATTATTTACAGGAGGATTTAATTGATTTATAAATAAGGAGGTCTCCTATGCCTCAAGAACACACCGTTTCACACAGCAGCTTCAAATAATGGTATTTGAGGCAGAATGTAGACTGCACACTGAACAGTGGATTATAAATGGCTTTTGTGACAAGGACAAACTTAACAGTGAACTTGTGCATTATGAAAAATAATGAGACTTGCAACTTGGTCTTTATGATCTACCTCACTGCTCATTGCTCTGCTTTCCCAATGCATGTGCCTGCCATAAGTCATTCAGAGGCGCATTAATGAAGAAGTCATGGTGTTTGCTGATGCAAAATGGGTGTAACAATAAATAATGAAAATAATAAGATATATCTTACTTCTGTTTCAACAAATCTAACTAATATACTAATATACTGTATATATATAGAAGCTTATATGCTTCATATATAACAACATATGTATCACTATTGATTTTTTTATATTGTGTGTGTGTGTGTGCAATCAGCTGCTGGGCAGAAATGGGATGTGTAGCATTAGACTGATACCCAGATAAACTCAAAGTAAAAACTAAACATATGACTTCATCTACTCTGCTGTTCTTTTTTGGTCATCACGTCTCTCCATCTATTATACTTGCACATATCAGTGAAACAAAACTCTACAGAAATCCATTCACGGGGACTCCACACAGAAAGGACCCAGACCGCCCCACGACGGTGCTACCATTCACAATTCATTTTATACATATTTTGGGCTTCCTAGTCTATAATATCCTAAACTACATCAACGTTATGAGCATGTAGCTGCAGAGCAAACAGAACTCAATACAGCATCATGAGGAACCAGAACAAATCCAGATATTGCAATTTGTTAACTGTCCTACTGTCTTACGCCATATACTTTAATTACAACCACTAGGTATTTTTGTACATATGGCTTTAGTCATTGCTATGGGTGTCTTGACAAAAGAGAAGCCTACTGCTGCAGGGGTCACACTTGCACAGTGTGTGTGGTGTTGACTGCATGAAAGGTCACTTGCATTTCCCATCCGGTGTGAATTCTAGGTGATGCTGTTGACATGCTAATTTATATCATTAACATCAGGGACTCACTAAATGATTATTACCCTGATTATAGAGTGCAGAATCACGGTTAAGGGGCGGCACATCAGAGATGCTCACAAGTCATTTTGTGTGCAACCTCAAGTCCCTATCTCTGCACTCAGCACTGTATATTACTATCAGTGCAGCCTATGTATATCTACATTATTTGCATGTGTGCTTTGTTATAACAAGGTTGTTTTGTTGCATCAATTCAGCATAAAGTCACAGATTTGGTAAAATATGTAACCATTAGAGTTTTTAAACATCGAAACATCTAGAAAAACCGCTAGCAAGTGCGCATATTTAGAAATCTATATTGTATCACCCAGGGGTACCCTTAGTCACAGTACAGCTAAGATCTTTTCTGTCTCCGTCTTTCTTGCAGATGTTAATCTAATGCAAACAGCACATCAGCACACACACACACACACATACACTGAAATATTGTACGCTTACAGCTCCTGAGGGAGCTGAGTTTGTGTGTAAGTGTTTGTGAACCTCTACATGCAGAGCAAATGGATGACACACATCTAATCTTACCTTCATTTCATGTCACACCAGTGCTGTTCCTGTGTGCATGTGCTCTTATTCTCTCAGAAACTGGGGTAATTTCCAACCAACTTTGATCAGCTTGCTCAGAGTAACAGCCAGGGAACTCTGGCGATTCCTTGACATTAATCCAGCGAATGTTTATGAGCACTGAAACGTTGACATCCAAGATTGCTGGAATTGCGAATGTAAGGGCTAAAGTGTGAAGCTGCTGTCAATTTGGTTACGCTCTCTTACTGCTAATGAAGCACATGCTCTCTTGAAGCTTATAGGAGGTTCTGCTAATCCTCTCTGACACGAGTGTGAGGCAGCGCAAAAACTTCAGCCTGCATCACAGTCAGTCACAACAGCCGATTAATGCAGACTGCCAGTGCCACCATGACTACCATGACATCTTCCAACCAAAACATTCTTCCTGCCTGGCAAGAACAAGCTTATCTGGGCTGCAGCCATCCACAAACCCCTCTGGAGCTCCAGGTGAGAAACGGGGCATTAGGTTCCAGATCACCTCTGTCATTCCTGAGGGGGAGCAGGTGACCTGCACCTGCCTCAGCTCAATGGCCCTCCCTCTTCTCTCTCTCTCTCTCTCTCTTTCTCTCACACACACACGCACAGTCCTTAACTGTGATTTTTCCCCCCACACCAGAACAGGCAGAGGGACCTGCAGCCAGATGAGTGTACCACTGACTTTGCATGCTTCACATACACTTCCTCCTCTCAGTAGCCTGGCTGCCTGGGGACTTCCTCACACAAATAATGCACCTCACACAACCACACATGCATACACACTTCTGTGGCCAAGGCCTGAGCAACAGATGGCACATTAGTCCGCTGACGGGCCCAAAATGCAGCCAACACTCCGAGTGTGCCAGCTATGGTTACGAATTGCTCTATGTACACACACACACACATACAAACACACACACATCACACTACATGTCCACTTTCATGACAAATACTGGCAGGAAATGGAGCTGGATGCTTTGCAAGATGTAATATCTTTTTAGAATGACGTTTGGGAACTCAGCTGGCCAGGTATGATATAGCTTAGGTATTTCAATTTTTTTTGTTATCCATGATACATGATTCTTGGCAGAGGATTCACTCAAGACACACTGCTCTGCCAGGTGCTATATTCATAGAAATAACACAACTCAGTGTACAAAACATGCTATAAAACTAATATATAGGACAGTATGTGACAATGTTCACACCTAGTCATATCACATCTTGTGTATGAGCTGTAGTTTGTTTTTAAATATACTGTATGAATGTATGCTTGTGTATGCAACTCATTATACTCATCAAGTGATTATGGGTGTGGTGTTGACTGCATGAAAGGTCACTTGAATTTCCCATCGGTATGAATTCTAGGTAATGCTCCTGACATACTAATAATTAACATCAGGGTTTCACTAAGTGCTTATTACCCTGATTATAGAGTGCAGAATCACATTTGAGGGGCTGCACATCACAGATGCTCTCAAGTCATTTGAGGCTCATAACTCAAGTGCAAGTCATAAACTCAAGTCTCAAATCTTGCTGCACTCAAGATTGACCCTTCTTTTTCAAGACTTCTGCAATTCTCCCTGTGCTTGGAGTTTATCACAATTTCTGTGTTTTTGTTTATACACCCACTTTTTGAGGATTGACCACAGCTTCTCCATGGGATTGAGATCTGGGGAGTTTCCTGGCCATCGACCCAACATTTCAATATTTTGTTCACAAAGACACTTAGTTATCACTTTTGCCTTGTGACATGGTGCTCCATCATGCTGGAAATCATTGGGAGCAGTTGCTCTTGGAGGACAGCAAGGCGAAGGCTTTTGGAGGATGGCCTGGTGTCAAGAAGGGCAGCAAAGAAGCCACTTCTGTCCAAGAAAAACATCAAAAATATTTGAAAAGTATTTATATAAAACTCATCTGCACTGCAGTGTTGTGGCTAGCCAATATTCAGATGCACACGGATAGTATGAAATGACTGGATGATGTATAGCTGGATAAAAGAAGAAGAGAATTCTACATCTGTAAGTCTAAATAAAAGGAAAGATTAACCCTAACCCTATGTTTTTATTCATGTCAATAAGTAAAAATACAAATATTCAGCTCCAGAAATGGTCACATAAAGTATAAGAACAGGCAAAATAATACTCAAGTATATTAACAAAGTACAATTACTCAAGTATCTCCACCCATGTTGAATGGAGGTACATTTTACACTAACGCCATGAACTTCATTAAGGTCACAGGATGTCATTTGGTGTGATTACAGAATATCAGCTCTACAGTACAGGCCAAAAGTTTGGACACACCTTCTCATTCAATGTGTTTTCTTTATTTTCATGACTATTTACATTGTA
>JAOVVG010000027.1:9139689-9153285 GCA_028566375.1 Leptodoras nelsoni
TATATATATCATACCCATTAAACGTAGTTGGAAAAATGAGTGTTAATAAATCCTAAAAAGTCTGATTTAACTGTCTAGAAGAATATTTCTATATGGTGGCACATAAGACCCTAGTAACTAAGTATTCTGATAATGTTAGACATATTTTCCAGGTCTTAGCTTCTGTCCACTGCTATTCAGAATTACCTGGAAGTAAAGGTTGCAGAGCCAGTTGTCCAAGTCAGCAGAGAGCAGCTGCTCTATTCTACTGAACTGGTCTATCGCTGAGTTGGGACAACCCCGAAGCAGTGGAGTGCGAAATCTACCTTGGATAAGGGTTAGAGAGCAATCACACACAGGGAATGCCCCCCAGGCCACCACTGCACTCACAGCACACTGCTTACTGGGCATGCTCAGAAGCCTGAACATCAGCACAGTGGAGGGCAAGAGGTCACGTGATGCAGGCAAGACCTGAGCCAGAGAGACAGCAGCAGTAATTTGTATCATGTGCTACAAGAGACACAGTGCAAACCATAGCACAGAAGCTATAAAAAATTTCATGTACAAACATTTTTATTATTCAGGTGATGTTTGACAGAAAATTTAATATTTGGCCAAAAGCATTTTGTATGTTGCACCAAGCTTGATATTAATATTGCCACAGACTGGGACAGGGGCTTGGACACAAAGTTGAGAAGAACAAAAACAAAGAAAATTTTACTATACCAAAAACCTTTTACAATTTACTATAAATCACTGGCCAAATAAAGTCTGTATTGAAATGAAAACAAAAAAATATAATGATATATTATTATATTATTTCTGTTTCCAAAATATGGCAACAGCATATAAAAGCATATCTGCGTATAATTGCAGTCATATTTAGCATTGGAAACGGTTATAGAGTGACTACACAGTTTTATTTTAATCCCGCTTTCTGTGCTAGGGAGAGAAGACAAGGCATGAGATAACAAGAATTTATTCTACATAATCATAATGTTCTCAGGCCATGTGTAGTAAACACATGCACATGCCAGAGCCCATGTTTAAAAGGACATTCAAAAGGATTTAGCCATGATTTATTGTACCTTGTATAAAATACACATTAGTTGACAGCCTTGCTGGGCTTCATGTGCTTAACAAACATGGATTCCTATTTACTGCAAATGTGAGAGACAGACCTGTATCACCATATTAAAAATGGAGTGACAGACACAAGCTGAGCACTTGATCAATCACGCTGGGGAATATTTTAACCTACTCTTATTTGGAAACGGGAAATGGAGGAGACTTGTTTTATCCCATCCATCATGCTCTTTCTCCTCACTGCATTTCCATCACACTGGAGAAATGATGATGATTATCTGACTCAAGCCTGGAATTTGTTTAATAATCTCCTGCGTTTTACATATTGAGAAACAAACAGATTTCATATACTATAAATATCAAGCGAAATAAAGGGAAAGGAAGAGAAAGGAAGAGAAAATAATAGAATATGGTGGAACAAGGAACGTGCCTCAGCTTTAAACAGAGATGCTGTTAAACCAATAAGATAGTCTATTTTCATTCAAAATGTCCTGTGTTTTCAAACAAGTGGGATAAGTAAAAGGACAGATGGAGGCAAAAATATTAAGCTCAAACATGAAATACACTGAATTTCTTTTCTTTTTTTTCCAGTGAGTGGGGGATCTATGGTGGGAAAGAGGCTGACAAAAGTGTAGGTTTATGTTTTTATAGACAGTTAGGCAAATAAACAAAATGGCCAGGCAATACTTAAAATGAGGAGCATACTAAAAGGTCAGGCAATTGGCAAGCTGGAATAAACTAGACAAGGTTAATAGGATAATGATAATCAGGCAAAGGTCAAAACAAAGAGACAAATAGGTAGAACGCATAGGCTTGAAATGATCCCAGTCTGTACACTTGTCTGGATGTTTTTTAGTTTGAATGGTTTTGAACAGTTGAGTCCAATCATTGTTCTGGAGAACATGCATAGGGTTTGTTTTGTTTTACTGTGAAGGGCTGAGGATCATGGGAGTTGTAGGCTAAGTAATTTGGGAGTTATAAACGTGGGTGTGACACCCTGTAAGTTGTGTAGAAATGCCAAAGCTGTAAAACCTGTGAAACCAAAAGACAAGCGAGCCAACGCAATATTTACTCCACATGCTCAGTCTTGTCCGTACCTTTGAAGACCAATTTTAGTAAAGACCTTAATGAGACACATTTGGAAGTATTTTCTAACATTGTGCTGCTCATCCAACTAAGCAGATATGCACAGCTAAAAGAAAGATTCAAGATTATTTTTACAAAAAATGACAAGCAGGCAATTATAACTTCTATTCTTAATTGCTCAAAAGGGGACCGCATGAACATTTCAGTCAAACACAGGCAAATCTGATCAACATAACCAAACATACAGAGAGAGAGAGAGAGAGAGAGAGAGAGAGAGAGAGAGATCTTTGTTATAGACAGGTCTTTTTCCTGTAAATAACCATAAATGTGATCATAAATGCTGTTTTTGTAAAGGTTTGTGTGGCTTATCAGGATTTATAGTTTATTACTGATGGGAATGTGTTTGCTTCTGTATTAAAGTAAAGTCACGATCAAAAGCTGCTGTAGGAGCAGCAGGACTGGACTGAGGTCTGAGCTTTTATCCCAGCATTCCTATGTAGGGTATTTTACTTGTACAAACTAACATTCTAGCATCATTCTTTTGTTGCATTTTGAAAAATTTGAGTTAATAGTGGTCTCTATAAGCGTTGTAATAAGGTATAATAAGTAGAGCTGTCACACAATGAAAATTTTTAATTGCGCATTAATCTTGGTTTTAATGCACATTTTGATTTGTGTTGTACATTCAGATAGGCATCATAGGGCCATTGAAAATGTCGTTGCCGTTTATCACTGGTCTATTTTAAGAGAAATGTGGAATGTTGCCTCATTATTCACTTGACTTTACTTGATAAAAGTGAAATATTAAAGATGATTGATGCCTTTTCATTTATTTTTATTTAAAGGGAACTGCACAATGTTTAGGGGGCTGGGGAACATGGGTATATCACTTTGCCAGAAGTTCTGTTGTGCTGCTACGACATGATTGGCTTATTCGATTTTACCTCAGAAACCCCCCGCCCAATGGAAATCAGTTTGCTTTTTTTTTTTTTTATTAATTGCCAGAGGAATAAGTAATTATCAGGGAGTAACAGTATAACTATAGTTTACAATGAGAATTCAAAAGCTCTATTATAATAATATCAAAAATAATAATAATATATTTAAAAAGGAGTTTGCGTATGTATCATGCAGATCCATTGCCTTTGTCGACATTAAACTGATGTACCATACAAAAATGCTACAAAAAATGAACTTCTTCATTCTCCATTGTACCTTTCAATCTTTAGCGATGTTTATGATAGATAATGAGCTAGGAGATCCTGAACACTGAACATGAGAGATCAGAGCACTGTGCACGCGAAGTTCAAGAGAAGAGACAACCAAAACATTAAAATGTTAAAATACCTCACCCAGAATTCATAGACATTTCTCTCTCCAGGATGATAAAAATGCTCTGCCCTTAAAATATTCAAATGTTGGTTGGTTTTAGATTAACTGACAAGGAAAACCAAGCAGGGTAAATACAGTAGAAAATCCCCAAACTGAAGCATGTTTGAGGTATTTTTGCTGGAATTCTCCATCCATGCCATCGCCCCATCATTTTCAGATAGGGAATACGTTTTGTGCTTTTCATCCCAGCTATATCCTGAAAGATCATCTCTCTCTTACTCGCTCTATGGCTCTTTAAATTTGTCTAGAGTTCTTACTGAACTTATTCCCAACTTCAAACATCTCCACACACAGAACTGAATACACTACATATATATGTTTTATAGGCTCATGTTTTATGTCACAGAGCTGCTGAAACAGCAGAAGGTTTCAATGGACTTTTAAGTGTTCAAAAAAACACGCTTAGTAAGGAGAGTTGATTGCCATCGAATGGCCAGATTTTAGGCATCCAAAAAAAAAAATCCACTGTTAGTAGAGATGTGTTGTCTAATTTATGATTATTTCCTAAACCGAATGAGATGATACAAGTTTCTGTGACCATGTGTCCTTCTCAGCATATCATGTATTTTTGATTAAACTGTAGGATCCAAAAGTTAGACTACTGAGAACAGATTTTTTTTTCATTCATGTAAAAAGATTTATTTTAATGATTATAATTTTGACAAATTATAATCATTAAACAAAATGTAATTGTTCATTCCTGAAAAGTTTCTTGTTTTTACTGAAAATTACTGAAACTCAATTAGACAACACTTCAAATTGCTATTAAGAGAATTGGTTACCAGGGCATGAGCTTTATGTGTAAGCAGAATCTAAGAAATAACATTTTAAATCAGTCATTCAGTTTTAAATAATGTGCTTATGAACAATAAGCGTTAACTATAAATGTATGAGTTAAAAATGGTTCATGGACTATAGCTTTCTTCTTGTGTTTATTGTGCTCCTGACTCTAGTTTGTGTGTTTTCTCACCACATGGAGTTTCTGGTTAATGAGTAGCTCCATATCGCAGATTTGCCCATGATGTTCCACGGGCTCTGTGACTCCCATCCACTGCTGCTTCTTCAGGCGGGACCAGTGCAGTGCAGGGCCACCCAACCTACTGTGCAGGGACACACACACGCTGTATAGACCCATGCTGAGCTTCTCCCGCACTGCCCGTAAACACACCACACACACCTCCACTGGCTGAGGGGTTCGTGTCCACTCCACCTACCAAAACACAGAAACAGAAAAGACAGAAAAAAGGATGAAAAGAAAAAAGAGCACACATAACAGATGTGGAAGAAGTGAGAAAGAGTCCAGTGTAGCGGCCTGCAATCACATCAGAGATTGATTTCTTCTCATCTTACATACTCCACTTTTTCATAGCCCTTGAGACTACAGTGTTATGATTAATACAACCGGATTATTTAGTAATGAAGAATCCAGTCCACTTCCAGCAACATCACAGTGCTGCTATTCTGAGGATGCAGTCAGTAAGCAATATTTGGAAGGCACAGAGGGGGAAAAGTGGTACACTGATAGTGAGGGATTACTTTTGGTGGGCGGCAGTTAAATATAAGTGTCTTTGAGGGAGGGGTGTAGGCCTCTGTGGGATAGATGTGGGAGAGAAAACACAAATACACAGACTGGTGGGCGATTCCTGTCCGAAAGCCAGGAGTGTGCTGACCTGGAGCACACGTCTTGTCTGGATTCAGGAGAATGCCTGGTGTTTCACGCAGACAGGAATCAGACTTGGAATCCCTTCTTCTGTCTTGTGCACGCACACATGCACATACACACACAAGCACACACAAGCACAGCACAGCACAATTTATAGTCTGGAGGAATTTTTATCATGTGAATATTATTTAGCACTCTCAGGGAGAAAATAAACATTAGCTATTTTTTTTATTTACTTATTTTTAGCAGCAAATTAATGACAATTAATTCAAATATAATATCTGAAAATTATCCCAAAGCAAGATCCATGATTCCAATTGAATTTCAGAATTGCTGACTTGGGATTGTGACAGCCTCGGGGTTGCAGCGCTCTTATAAACCTTACTGATGTCCAAATAATGAAACCCTCATCTGCAGTTAAGTCTTCATTTTATTTTCATTTTATTTTAACCACTGGATGTCCCCTTGATGCATGCTTTTATTCTAATACTATTCTAAACAATATATTTGTAAATATCCAATATATTGCATCATTTCAATTATTTGTAATGTAACACATTTTATTTATGTTCGTACTCTTGAGACAAATTAATCTGGAAGCATATCTCTTATATTTCTGGCTTTTACAATTTAAAAAATGTTTGTTACAAAATCGGATGATGCGTACATGTTGACAGCGTGAGCCACCATTACTATTTTGTTGCAATAATTGTATGCTACAATCTGAGGCACATTTTCTCTTTTAAAAGGCTTCATCAATGATGTTCACTAAAGATGAAGAACTGTGTTGTATGTGGTGTTAAAATAGGACATAATGGACACTTGCACACACACACACACATACAACTGCATACACACACTTAGGAAGTGACAGAGATTTCCAGGGGGTTAAATGGAGAAGTGAGACAGTTTTGAATCTATAAGTTGACAGGGTTTTCCTAAAGTGCCATAACCCAGCTCCTCTAGACGAGATCAAAGCTTCAGCATCCTCTGCATTCTCCTTCTCTTTTTCACTCCATCCATCTTGGCACATAGGGCATATTTCATTGAAGCCTCTTTTCAGGCATATACACTGACACATAACAAAAACACACTTTAAATATACACAAAAACTTCTTTTCTCTCTAAGTATAGACTAATATTCTGAGATTAGGCTTTCTTGTTAATTATTTTCATTTTAATTAGTAAATCTTAATTAACAATGAACATGTACCCTTAGAATTTTTGGCTCCATATGTGGGGGGAGGGGGTGAATAAATATGACAATCTTTTTGGAACCCGAAGGCAGGATTACTGATGCAGGCAGGGCTTAGTTATTAAACACATTCTAAATTAAATGCCTCCATGAATTTTGCACAAAAATATATTTTCATAGTTTTGCATGCCGAATGTGACATTTTATACTTGAGATTCATCTGCTGCAGTAATTTTGGAAATGTCATGCAAACAAAGATTTTGTCATTTACCAATGAAATTACTATGCATGGCAGGTTAGCCGTTGCTTTTCAGGCTGCACTGGTTGTTTCAAGTCAGGAAGCCATAAAAAATCTTTATCTCTCTGAAACACAGCAATTTGGGAGATAATGGAATGGTGACTTGGGGGCAGAGATGCCTGTGTGAGGAATTATACCACAATCTTGCACCATTTACAGCCTTCCTCAAATCTGGATCTCTCTCTCTCCCCCTCCCTCTCTCTCTCTTTCTCTCTCTCTCTCATCTATGGCTGAGACAGAAATCATTACAACCCTAAGCTTGCACCATGACAGAACATCAGCATCTTAAACTATAAACACATGCACATGCACAAACACACACACACACACACACATACACACACACATGCACACACACACCTGTTAAATTCATTTTGAAGGTGTGAGAAAAAACATCTAATTTGCTTCTAATCTGATATTTTATTTTGATCTTTTCATCATTCTTCCACCTAATTCTATTTAAATATTTGCCATTGGATACCAATACATTATTATTATGATAGAATATAACTCTCATGAAAGATACCAAAACAATAGGAGTAAAAAGTATTAAAAAAGCATTATAAAAGAAAAACACTTCTCCTTGTCTAATGTTCATCCCACTGTGTTTAACTACTACACATTATTACTTACTGAATCGCACCACCTGGTAAAAAACAAGGACCCACCCACCAAGAAATCTGTTACAAATTATTTTTTACTATAAATGAGCTTGTAGTGATGACAGATTCTTTACAAATCAGCAGCATAAAGGGCTGTGGAAATAGTGACGAAACTAAGAATAATACAGAAGTGCTATTGCATGTGCAGCAAAAATAGGGGGAGATTATGTGAGGAGAGAGAAACACTGCCCAGAGCCAATGTTAGCCAAAGTTTACTGCCATTTTGTTGAAGGCACAAGCACAGCAAGCATCAAATACATAATACAGAGAGTAGAGTACAGAGAGAGTACTACATCTTCCTGGAAACCTGTGTTTTCACTTATTTCTGTATTAATGTACTTATCTAACTCAGGGGTTCTCAAACCTCTGCTGTAGAGCGAACTCTTTTATATCTAAAATAAATTACACTGACCCCTTCAGCACACATTTATAAACACAAGCCAAATATTCCGTTTAGACTTTAAATGTGTAAAATAATATTCTGCCTATCTATTGGAGCCATAGAGCTTTTAATCCTGAACTTTCCACTCACATAAGACATCTACTGTGACAATATTTATAGGATGACTTGTTTTTAAGCTGGATGTTTGGATTAATCCCATTCAAATGAAATGAACAGTCACATCAGTGGCAGAGCATCATGGCCTGTTAAGCCTCCTCTGAATGCACAGCAATTTAAAAAATGAAAACAATAATGCATTCATAAATAAAAGTTTAGTATACAGTTAATAATGTAAATGTGTTTGCCCATTTTCTCAGTCGCTTTCTCCTCTCATTACAAACAAGTATGTGCTTTAAAAGTGAGAGAACAGACAGTATGGGCAGAGAGCAGATTTTATCCAATCACGTCTTACTCTCCATGAAGCATCAGTTTAAGCATCACCATCAAAAGCATCCTGCACTGCATCCTTAGAAGGTCTGCAGTCATGTCAGAGAATGAAAAATCTCATTTTGTTTGACAAACACATCAGCTTAATCAGCCATTATCAACCAAGGCCTTATCAGCTTGACCTAAATGACCTAGCTAGCAACAGTAACATTACATAACCCATGTCCCTTTTGCCTCAACACTCTTGAAATGTGGGTGTTAAATGTTTAATGGTAAAAAAATATATGTGATACCTCCCAAAACCCCCTCCAAAACATAAATCCATAGTGCACCCTGGAGTAACATGTGCCAGAAATAATAACTCACTATTAAATATAATAACTTAATATAATAACTATAATAACTGTGATTTCCACTTTTATAAGTCCCTGTTTTTCAAATACATTTCTAAATCATGGAGTCCCCAGAACCCACATTACAAACTCTTGATGTAGCTATGCTGAATGGATGGATGGATGGATGAAAGGATGGTAGGATGTATGGATGGACAAGTTAGTGTTTTCCCTGGGGAAGATTTGAACACTACAGCAGTCATGCTAAGTACAAATAAATCTAGCTAATTTCAGATTCATAAACACGTAGACACAGTCCCATTGCCAAAACACATCACAACATCAACCAACACTATCATAATGAGTGTGTGTCGCATGCAAGGTATTGGATTTAGTGAAATATATGTGTAAAATATGTAAAATATATGTGTATTGGATTTAGTGTAAGCATATGTGTAAAATCATGCCATTTTGAATTGAAGTGGACTGCAGCATTCTGTTTGATTGTCTAACGTGAGAAGCGGCCATCTCTCTGTGGATGGAAAAAACAATGGAAATTTCTATGTTGAACAGCATTGTGTTATTACATGTTTTAAAAGGCAATATGTTGTACAGCAGTATTAAACACCCTTCCACTGAGATAAACAGGAGCAAACAGGTAAAGCTGTTTATGGAAAGAAGAGAGGCACTCACAGGGAAACACAAACACTGCTAACATTTCACTTCTGCTCTTTTCTAACTAATACAGAAAACAGTAGATTATCCATTCTGAGCATTCACAATATCAGAGCTCACACAGCTAACACACACACACACACACTCCCACACACACACAGACTCATACACACACGCTCACACACTCACACAGACTCATACATACACGCTTACACACACACACAGACTCATACACACACGCTAACACACACACACACAGACTCATACATACACACTTACACACTCACACAGACTCATACATACACGCTTACACACTCACACAGACTCATACACACACGCTAACACACACACAGATTCATACATACACGCTTACACACTCACACATTCATACTCTCACACACTCACATACTCGACACACACTCACACACACTCACACTCTCATACAAACACAAGCTCACACATGCACACACACATGCTTACCCACAAACACACTAACACTCACACACTTTCATACACGCACACGCTCACAAATGCACACACATACACATTCATACTCTCACACACTCACACACGTGTACACACACAAACACACACTAACACTCTCACATTCACACACACACACTACATACACACACTCACACATGCACACACACTCACACACAGTCACACACCACACACTCACACATTCACAAGATCACACATTCATACTCTCACACACACATGCTTACACACATTCACACACACACACTAACACTCCCACATTCACACACACACACACACACACACACTCATACACACGCTCACACATACACACACACTCACACACACCACAAACTCAAACATTCACACACACACAACACACACTCACACATTCACAAGCTCACACATTCACACACACGCACTCACACATTCACACACACTCACACATGCACACACACAACACACACTCACACATTCACAAGCTCACACATTCACACACACGCACTCACACATTCACACACACTCACACATGCACACACACAACACACACTCACACATTCACACGCTCACACACACACATGCTCACACACAGACACATTCACACTCTCATACACTCACACTCTCACACACAGACTCACACACACATACTCTCTCACACACACACACACACACACTATGAGAGTGTGAATATGGGAATGCATGTGTGTGTTTGTGTGTGTGTGTGTGTGTGTGTGTTTACCTGCCAAGGAAGTTCAGCTCTGATGCCCAGTGGCTGAGTGATTTCAGTGATTTCTCCGTACTGGGCAGTGACTTCAGCCTGACGCTGATGCAGTGAATTCAGCAAGCGTCTCTCTGAACTGATATCACATACACACACCACACACCATATACACACCACACACACTTCAACAATATAGACAAAACAACACATCCAGTAATTCTGTTACGAGCCACCCTCGCATTGCCCCAAATGTAATCTAATAACCTGCAATAGACCTAACACTTTTCCTCTCTTTCCGTTCCTCTTTTTTCCTTCTCTCCACCATTCGGCCTCTCTGTCTTATTGGGGCCAAAGCAATAAAATCCTCCTTTGTTCCATCTCCTCACCTAACCTCTTAATTCCTCAGAACAGCAATACCACAGTGCCTATCTCTTGGAAAGAAAAAAAAACTCTGCAAAGCATGTAATTGAACAAACACCCTGAAACATCACTAGAACAGGAAAGTGTTTGTATTTTTCTTTTGTCGCTGTCTCCTGTAAATGTTTCATTGTGTTTCATCACTAACAGCACTACATTATTTAAATAATGATCACAATATAGAGATTTGTGGACAAAACACGAAAATAGTGCAAAAACAAAACAACTGTGTAAAATGGAAAAAATGTTTTTGGCATCTGTTTCTGCTGAATCTCTAGCAATTTGTAGTGGAAGCTTGGCAAAGTAGCTTTGGGCTAATTCACGATGAGTCTCTCCTGTCTGTTCGCTGCCCACCAATAAGATGAGGAGAAACTTACAGGGCCAAGGATGCTTAGATAAGGTCAAGGACCAAAACTCCGGTTTCCAGCTAGCTACCAACTTCAGTTTCTAAGTAACACCCACAGCTTAGCCGCCTCGACGCAGCGCATATTCCCCTGATTTTATGTCAGTGTAGATGGGGCTGAACAATTCTTAAAAACTTTAAACACACATTCATGCCCACAGGGCTCTGTGTGTGTGTGTGTGTGTATGAGGGGGATAGAGAGAAAGGGAAAGAGTGATGTGCATGGAACAAAATTGATGCTCTTTCTGCATTCAGTGACACAAACAGATTTTAATGGCCCCTGGCAACTTACCCACAATGCACCAGATGAGACAATGCATTGTGAAGTATATAATGGAGTATATTACGTATCATCACAAAAACTGTCAACAAAATGTAAATGTTGTTCCGTACTTAGATTAATGATTATTTCTTGTAACAGCAGATGAAAGCTTGCATGTAAAGAAATGCACGTACCGCTGGAAAGCCATGTTAAGCCTCTCCTGAAGAGCAGCTTCCTCTCGTTCCAGGTCTCTGATGGAATTCGACTCCTTTCAGGATAATGTAAATAAAAAAAGAAAAAAGTTTCAGTCATGTAACAAAGGTTTAAAAAAAAAAATCATAAAAATAAAATGGAAATTTAATGTACATCATAAATACATTTGTGCATATACACTATAATATAATATAATATAATATAATATAATATAATATAATATAATATAATATAATATATAATGCTGGTTGTTATTTATCTAATTTACTTTTTGTACTTTTGACACTGCACCCAGATATCGACAGGCATAGACATGTGCCCCATTTGGCACAACTACTATCTCTCCATTTTTTCTGAACTCACATCAGTACCTTTGTATTCCCCCTTAAGACAGCCATCACTCTCCGTTTTCTCGCCCACTCCTTCTCCTCTGCCGTGCATTCATCCTGTCAAAGACAAGCATGCGTTCACTGAGGTTCTGCCACACAGCATACGAGATTTGGATCTCTCACAGTAATAATCTTCAGCTGATTTTTTGGAGCTGCTGCCCTACAAACATGAGGCATGCAACAGATTTCATCTGATACATTTCAAGGCATGGCATTCACTAAGAAAATACACACTCTTCTGCAATGCTACTGTCATGGCTGAGTGAGAGCAACATGAAACTTTTCAGGAATGGCACTCAAGTAAAGCCTTCATGAACAGTATTACATACACAAGAGGAGATGATTCAACAAACACAGATGAGTCAAGATCCATCCTTACATTATTTAATTGCAAAGAATTTCTACAATTATTTATAAACACTTTTGTATAGAAGTATGAAGGAATTTTGCTGAGCTGCAAAGACTGAATATAGGCTTGCTATTGGAGGGGCCTGATCTAGCAATGTGTAAAGCCAAAGAGTCATCTTTACTTTGCAGAAATATTTCCATTTCCACATATCCTCCTGCTAGTTGAACAGTGCAAAAAATATATCCTAGCAAGTGAAGATATCTTATGATAAAGGAAAATATTCTTATATTGTCATTAATTATTTGCCATATAAAAATCACATAATATTTTAGATATCTCATACTATTTTACATGATTCTATAACAACTAATAATAACATTAAGCCTATTTATTAGACATATTAACTAATCATTTCATATTTGTTTTAAAACATTAGAGAAATATTATAGAAGATTTTTTTTAGCAGATTATAAAAGTAAATTATAATGTAAAAAAGTAAAAAAAACCTTCTAGAAATGTCCTAGACAGGAAAAGTGTCTGTCAGAGAATAGCACTTGAGTTATATCTCTACAAAGCAGCACACAGTTCTCAAAAAATCTACTGTGAAAGGGCTAAAGACACACTGATTCCAATACAGCGTATGGTTCACACACAGGAAGGTCACCCAGACCTCTAATATAAGCACCTGTATGTAAGTATAGTGTGTGTGTGTGTGTGTGTGTGTGACTTTGACCTGCTCTAGTGAAGCCCTGCCCACTGGGATCATCTTATCCTGCACATGTTCTCTCAGTTGTTCCACATAGTGGGGGATAACCTCTTCTCTCTTCTGCTCCAACTTCTCCCTCAAATGATCTCTCCATCCAGCCTGCGGGACTCTCTGAGCCACAGCCACTGGTCTTTCTTCCACAAAACTGCCTAGAGACAGAGAGAGAGAGATAGAGAGATAAGGGAAGGAGAAGGAAACAATCATAAACTTGATCTATGACAAATATAAAATACACACAAACATGCACCTGAGTCTGTAAGTAACAGCATACTAATGCATGATTTTAGTTCACATTTGTAAAATTGGGGGCAGCACGGTGGCTTAGTGGATAGCGCTGTCGCCTCACAGCAAGAAGGACCCGGGTTCGATCCCCGGGTGGGGCGACCTGGGAAATTTCTG
>JAOVVG010000027.1:9175004-9186681 GCA_028566375.1 Leptodoras nelsoni
CAGTCACTAGGTCTAGTTCTGTGGTGTTAGATGGCGATCCAATCATACTTGATAATTCTGGGAGATTCTCAATAAAATTTTGTGCAGTACCTGGCGTGAGTGTTTGTTTAACATGGCATTATGGCAATGAGCATATATTATGACCAAAACAATTAAATGAGATGAGATAATGAGACAGCTTCAGACTGTGGAAGTGTGACTACATTTTCTATGATCAGTCCAAATGTTAATATTAGGTCAAGTGTGTGACCACCATTGTGAGTGATCCTATTATATTCTGATTTACTCCTACTCAGTCTAGAATGGACACAAACGCTGTTCTCAGATGATCTTGTGGATTATCATTATTAAAATATCATTATTAATACTTTGTCTAAAGAAATCAACAGGTCTGAGATGAAATCTGTGAATTCACAAAGAAATTCAGAATACAGCCCTGGGGGTCTGTAAATAAAAATTAGAGGAATCAACTGGGCAGCCTTAGTTTTTGTGGCAATGTATGTTATGTTACTGTACAGAACTTCAAATGCATCAAATTTATGTCCACGTTTTTGTGAGACGTTTCGATTATCATTATAAATAACTGCAATGCCTCCTCCTCTACCAGTTAGATGAGGTTCATATATGTAACTGTATCCTGGAGAACTAGTTTCATTTAATGCTATATATTCATCTGGTTTAATACATGTTTCTGTTAGACACAGTACATTAAACTCCTGATCAATAATAGTTTTGTTAACAGCGAGTGCTTTAAACATGAGAGACCTAATATTTAGCAGTCCTACTTTCAGATCAAAGGTGCTTTGTATTCAGTATGATCAAATTTTATGGTAATTAGATTACTAAAACAAACTTTCTGAGTATTTCTACATTTTTATTTTGCTCAGGGAACAGACACTCAATATGGTGGAATCTGAGTGACAACTCTGTGCAGCTAGCAGCTGGTCAGTTTAACCTGTTTGTCTGCTCCCTGGCCTTGGCTCTGGATTGTCAGAGATTAACTAGTCCTGTGCCGAGACTATGAGCTATGCTGCAAAAAATGAGAGCAGCACCTTCCCGAGTGGGATGGACACCGTCCCGCCCTAAGAGGCCAGCCTTGCCCTCAAAATTGCTCCAATTATCTATAAAACGCCCACATTTTGGAGCACCACCTGGACATCCAGCAGTTCAGCGACCCTAACCTGCTGTGAGCTACATCGCCATTGGGATGAGCTACATACGCCATTGGAATGGGCTCCCGGTATACACCTAACTAAAGCTGCTGGTGCCCCTAAAGGAATCTCTAATTTCACGTGCCACAAGATAGAGTCTCCTATAACAAGAGCTCTTTCTGGTTTCTCAGTGGACGCTTCACTGAGGAGAGCAAACCTGTTGGACATGCAAAGAGGAAAGGAGTGGTGCTCCTGTGGGCGAGCCTTAGTGCTAGCTTTGGCTCTGCAATTATGCCGCCGAGTTGTCACCCATTCGCCCCGATGTGAGTTGGGCATCCAGGCATCCAGTCTTTCCCCTGCAGAAACTACGCTACTTTCACTCTCTCTATCACTCTCTAAAGTCCAGATGCGCACCTCTAAAGCTGTAATATTCTCCATCAGAGAGCTAACTAATATACATTTAGCACAGGTCAAATTACCGCTAATGATCCTGCACTCCACACACTGAACAAGCTGAATGTTGGCCATGATAAATGTTACCTTACCTTATCAAAGATGTGTGGATTGTTGTTTAGGCAGATCCGATGTGGATGGCATCCCCTCCTGTCTATAGGCAACTAACAACCAAAACTAGCAGCGAAAAAGGGCTGCTGCAAAAAAAAGGGAAAAATACGGCGAAGTGATAGCTCGGGAAAAAAATGAGACATGGAAGTATGGAAAAAATGTAAAACGTAAACAGTAAAGTTCAAAGACACCGACATGGGTAACTGGTCACAAGAACTGGTGAGACAGTGGAACTTTGTGGTGGAAAAGGAGGGTGTTTTATATAGGCAAGTTGAGGATGTACCCATGGAGCCACTAAAGCAAGTTTTATTCCCAAATCGGTTGAAGGACACTGTCTTGAAGCAGCTCCATAATAATCATGGGTACCAGGGTGTTTAACACACCTTTACCTTGGTGAGGCATCATTGCTACTGGCACAATATGTACAGAGATATTGAACATTGGTGTAAAACTTGTGAAAGGCATAGCCAAGGATGTACATGTTAAACTAAAGTTCTAGATGGGAAATCTCCAAGCCTCTGAACCTTTGAAGGTCACTGTACTAGAACCCTCACAGGATGGAAGAGAAAATGTGATGATACTGACTGATGTGTTTTCAAAATTCACATTTGCCTTGGCTACCAGGGACCAGATGGCAGTGACAGTAACCAGAGTTCTAACCTGAGAATGGTTCTATAAATATGGTGTCCCTCATCATAGTCATTCTGACCAAGGGCGTTGCTTTGAGGCAGAATTCATGCAGTTGCTTTACTAGGGGTATGGTATTAAAAAGAGCCACACCACCCGGTTCCACCCCCAGGGAAACAGGCAATGTGAGAGGTTCAATAGAACACTCCACAATCTTCTTCACACTCTGTTGGCACAGCAAAAGAAGCGATTGGCAGATTATCTGTCTGAACTAATTTTTGTGTATAACACCACTGAGAATCACAGTACACGATTTTCACCAATTTTTATGTTTGGAAGGATCCTGAGCCTTCCAGTTGATCGACTCCTAGGGCTGGAGAAAGAATCCAGGCAGACATAAGTGACGAATTGAGTGATGGACCAACATGCATATACTTTGATAAGATCACAGTGGGTAGAAGTATGTACAGTAAGTTGTGCCCCTTCTGACATAAGCATATTGACAATAGGTCAGTTGGTATATGTACGAAATTGGCAAATAAAAGGTTGGAACAAAATCCAGGATGTGTGGGAGAGCCAGCCATACAAGGTCATAGAGCAAATGAAAGGGAGGAAGACAGTGTATGAGGTATCATCAACACATGGTGCTAAGCCATATTCCTCCTATTCTAGCAGTAAGGATGTGTTGGATACTGAATGGGAACTGCCTGATCAAATGTGAATGAGTCCTACATATTATCAAGCCATGGGTGTGGATGTGCCCATGATACACAAGGAGCAAGTAGAGTGGAGGAAATTCAACTTCTGGTAAGAAAGATCACCTGGAAGACAGCAGGGAAGAATTCAAACCCTCATCACCTGTCTCAGTCCGTAAGAGCAGGGGCTAGCAGGGAAAGGAGTAGGGTAGTAGACTCTCTTGTAGACCAAGGCTTAGGTGGCAGGATGTGACCAAGTGAAAGTGGTGACGCATGTGCAAGACCCATGTGTGTTTCTGTGAGTAAAGCAAGTGAGTGCGAGGTGCATGTGCAAAGCCCCTGCATGTAAGGGTGAGGATCCCTGTAGCTGCAAGGCTTTTCATTCAGTTTATGGTGGCAGCATGGTGAATGGTTGTTTGTGTTTGGAGCATGTTTGCAGCGGATGTTAAAACACAGATGCTGACATGCGATTGACATGGTTAAGATTTAGTGTAGGCTTAACTTAAAAAGTCATGTTTGTCTTTTTTATTTTCTTACAAAGCAGAAAAGCTCACATGTGAATATAAAGCATGTGCCATGTGTGAACAAAACAAAGCAGAGGGACCCCAGAAGTAGTACTACTGCTTCCGGGTCACACACAGCTAATATCAACAAGTCCCCTTGGGGCAATCTCCCCCCGAGAGGGAAATGGGAAATGTAGCGAACCCACTGAGAATATACAATGGGTATGAGTCCTTTAGTAGCTGGAGGTCATGAAAAAGAGTCACACCAGTAAAGTGAGCACACTGACCCTAGCAAACATCTATTACCTCAGGGTTTCCCTTATCACAGAGGCTCTCCTAAGGCCCCACATTTCCAATCTGGCCCTGATACCTCACGTCATAGCGTTACCATACTGAGTTGAAAGGTGCGACAAAAAAACACTTTAATTAGGGTGGTGAGCAGGTGTCTCCTGTCGACCTTGATTGGTGCTAGGCCTCCCAGGTCACAGTATGGCAAGCCTACCTGCCTAATATTGTGCAGGTCACCTTATGCCACCAAAATAGTTCTGACCCATTAAAGCATTACAACTCCACAAGACCTCTGAAGGTGTGTTGTGGTCTCTAGCAACAATATGTTAGCAGCAGATCCTTTAAGTCTTATGAGCCTCAATGGGATAAACTTGTTTGTCCAGCTCATCCCTGGTCTGGATTCAGATGTGGGAAAATTGGAGGCCAAGACCATGCCTGGAATACTTTATTATATTTTTCTGTTTTTTTGCAGTGTGACACATTATCTTGCTGAAAGCAGCCACTGCTATTAGGGAATAGCATTGTCTTGAAGGGGTGTATATGGTCTTCAGCAGGACTGGTGGATGGGTCAGCTTGGGCAGTCTGAGCAGTCTGCAACTATCCAGAAGCTGTTCTGCACTGTGTGTTCTGATGCCTTTCTTTCATATCTACCATTAACTCTTTCAGTAAATTGTGCTTTTATGTGGGATCAAACCAGATAGGCTAGCCTCCCCACATGCATCACTGAGCCTTAGGCACCCATGACCCTATCTTCAGTACTAACCACTACATTCCAGGAACAGCATGGCCTCTCAGGATTACAACTCCCTGCCCTCACAGATTCTTACATGTTCACACTCACCTGACTACTGATCACACTCACCTGTGCACAATAATATCCACAGCATAAAAGCATTCTTCTGGTCAATATGAAGCCTTTTGGTTTTGATCTTGCTTTTGGTTTTCTCATCTTGCTCTTGCTTGCCCTAATCTATGATGTTTTTCTAATGTAGATGTTTCTTGTTTTGGATTGTTGGCCTTTTTAAAATAAAGTTCTTTTCATTCGCACCCATATCCACCTCTGCCTGCCAGACACTCACAGAAAATGTGTAGATGTAACAAGGTTTAATAAGGATAGCTGTGTGTGTGTATGCATTAAACAGGGTAGCAGCATATGTAACTGAGGCTTTGATCAGCTGAGCGCAACAGCAAACCAGGCCACACTGACACTCAGGTGGAGGAGACACAGGGTGTAAACAGCGTTAACCAGTAGCGCTGTCCCTCAGACTGTGTTAACTGCATTGTGCTTTTGAACTTTTAATCATCACTGTCTTAGAGTTAATGATTCAGCCTGTAGTGCACCAAGGTCAATGAAACATGCACGAGCCTGTATATGAGCCTGGGAGTGTGTGTGTGTGTGTGTGTGTCTGTCTGTCTGTCTGTCTGTCTGTCTGTCTGTCTGTCTCAGAATCGTGAAACAAATTAGATTTTACACCCTGCCTCTCCTCTGTTTGAACTGTGCAATAGAGGATTTCAATTTGCAAACTAAGACACCTTGTTTGCTCTCTGTTGGGCAGCTGAGTTATTACAGGCAGAGTGTTTAACTGTGAAGGAGAAGTGCATAATGAGGAGAGAGAGAGGAGTATTGACACACTTTAATATCTCTAAGTGCAGTAAATTTTTAAAAGCAAAATCTCTCCAGATATGACCCCAAAGCTCCTACAGCAAACAATACTAATGTACTTCTGTATTCATTCAGGATATAGAAATACAAAATCGTGCCTTGTGACCTCTCATGTGATATTCTTTCTTGTTTTTACATAACAGTGCACTGTTCTAGGCTAGAGTAAGCTCTAAACTCAACCCTACAGTGAGATGCAAGTCTGAGATTAAGTCTGAATGTGTTTTCAATGACGAACTTAATTCTAATTGTTAAATATAAACAATTTATTTCTAAAATTGATGCCTGCAGCACACTCAAAAAAGTGGGGACAGTGGCATGTTTACTATTGCGTCTCATCACCTTTTCTTTTAATCATACATTTTAATAATTTATACTAAATACTAATTGTTGTAGTTTTGCAAGGGGAGTTTTTTTCCCCCATTCTTGCTGCATACAAGACTTCAGCTGCTCAACAGTCCAAGGTCAGTATGGTCTGATTCCCCTCCTCAGGATGCACCAAACATTTTCAATAGGAGACAAATCTGGACTGTAGGCAGGCCTGTCAAGCACACACACTTTAATATCTGCAAAGCCATGCTGTTGTAACTCATGTAGAATGAGACCTGGCATTGTCCTACTAAAATAAACATGAATTTCCTTGGCAATGATGTTGTTTGGATGGCTGCACATGTTTCTCCAATATACCAGTATAAGCCTCTGCATCAATGGTAACACAAATATATGCTGTGGGCATTAATGCACACCCATGCCATCACAGATGCTCTTTCTTGCACTTTTTATTTGTAACAGTCTGGATGGTCTTTTTCATCTTCGGCACATCAAATCTGATGTCCGTTTCTTCCAAAAACAAGCTGAAACCTGAACTCATCTTTTAGGTAACTATTTTACAGTCCGCCTCAGAAGACTTTGGTCCAAGAGAGCTCACCAGTGTTTTTATGCAAAATTCATAGATGGCATCCTCTTTGCATAATACAGTTTCAGATTGCATTTCTTGATACAGCAGTGGACTGTTAAGTGACAGTGATTTTCCAAAGTACTCCTGAGCCCATGAGGCTATGTCCATTATGGCGTGATGGTTTCTTAAACAATACCACCTGAGTACTTGATGGTCAAGCACATTCAACAGTGGCTTTCACCCTTAGCCTCCATGCACCAAGATTTCCCCTGACTCCCTGAATCTTTTCATGATATGAACTGAAGATGTGAAAGACCTAAATTCATCTGTTACCAGTTAAACTTCTAATTGTAGAACCTTCCATAAAGGTTCGACTTGTAAACTTTTATGTCTTATTTTGCCTTTGACTGTGTTTTAGCCATCCTTTTCTAAATTTGTTTATATTTAACAAAGAGAATTAAGTATGTCATTAAAAACACAGACCATTTTCTTTGTTCATTTGTCTCTTAAATAAAGGTTCAAAGAAATAGTTTTAGAAAAAGGGTTTGTAAATTTAATTAAGAAAATGTAATCATTTGATCATTAAATTTAATGTATATTACCAGCAGTACCCTAAGTTATATTAAATATTTACATGAATTTCAGAATTTTCAGAAGTTGGTATAATGAAATGCATTTGAGCTGGCATGGACTCCTAGTTTATAAAACCTACTTATATACTGTATGTTGTATCAAATGCATTGGAGTCTATATGAAAGCATGCTTTAATGGATTGGATAAGACTCAAGAAAAAACAGACTTTTGTGCAAAACAGTTAACATTGTCAATTACATAAATTTACTTACATTTAAAGCAACATGAGTGAGAATGGGTGTTTTTTGTTATCACAGTCTCCATACAGGATGCAGAATAGTTTTACACTACTCCCGTAAATACAACATACACTTTATGCTCATCTTGATGATAATGAACTAGCAAAGTAATGTAAACTAATATTACAGGATTTTACATTTATTACCGGTACCGATGTCTAGCAAAACTCTGTTGAAATGGACTGACTTGGCTTATGATCAAAAACTAAGAAAATGAGATGACAACTTTGCTAACACAGTCAAACATCAAGTAAGCACAACAACACAAGACCTAGCAAGCCAGCCTGCAAGATATTGCTTATAAGTCCAACAGCACGAAGGCCAGGATCTGTCCTTCATCCTTTTATCTCTCTTTGTGCTTCTCCTTCACATGCTAGTCAGCTATGTCATGTTCAAGTAATTTGCTGTCACAGTAAAATAAAAAAAAGGGCAAATGCAAGATTGGCTCTCATCTTCTTCTTGCAGAAAGTCTAGTGGGAAAAATGATCAAAATATTAGTATCAAATTTATCTGTAAATTTTCCACTCAAAATTATGACTTGAGGGGACATTCTTGTGCAACTCGAGTCAGCAACTCATATTTACTCATAATTGCAGTCGCACTTAACAGCAGCATTACTATTGTCTGGTCTCTTGCTCGGTTACTCTTCTTTTTTTTTTTACTGTTTCCTCTACAAACCTGTGACTTTCTGTTAAATTAGTTCTATTAAATCTAACTAACACAAAGGGACATGATAAGGCAGGGTTTAGTAGCTATTCTTCATATAACCAGTCATACAGACATCCTGATAGCACAGTGGAATTGTAGCAGTTGCAGATGTCACTTTGAAGCTCATATTGGCTGGGTACATCGAGAGTAGCCCAGGCCTAGTGAGGTTAGTTCTACATTTAGACTTATTCCACACTGTATTTATAGCTCCTTCCTATAGCTGACTTCATTCTTAAAACTCTAGTTAAGCCACAGGCAAGACAGACAGCGTTCTGGGAGATGACTGTGGACACCATAATTAAACTTCTGATTGCTGTTTCTTGGGACCTGATAGTGTGTGTGTGTGTGTGTGTGTGTGCTGTCCCTAATCCATGCATGTGTCAGCAGCCTTGCATGGATAAAGAGCTGGAAAGATGTCTGTGTGTGTTTGTACAGGTAGTTTAGGAGTATCCTCAAAATATTTAAATGTTTGCAAATTTCCTTTTGATGTTTTATCATGCATGACGCATGCAAAACGCATTTATTTAGAAGGGAGCAGTAATAGTGAAATTGATATCCTGTCCTCACTACACCTGCAGCTTTATGATGTACGATGATGTAGTAGGATGATGTACATTTTCATCAGATTAATTCATTCTGTTCTGAAGGACAAAAGAATTTACATTACCCAAACCATTCATGTGACCATACAAACCTTAGTGCTGGACATGTCCATCTGAATGTGGATAAATTTCGATCCCATGATCATAACCTTATTGAAATTTTTACATGTCTTTGTAACCATTAGGCATAGGAGTAAAGCTAACATTCATACCTGCCAATGAAGAAATTTTCATCTGACACTTTTCTAGCAAAGAAACTTCAAACTAGCAAAATGAACACTTGCATCTTCCTCCCCTTTTATTTTATAATAGTTAATAATTATTTCATGCTGTCTAAATGAACTAATAACTGGAGACTCAAATAATTAATAGAATATAAGCAATGTGGTCATTTATAGTTAAATCCTAACTGAGTAAAAGTTAAAGTTAAGTAAAAATACTAGTATGTGTGTATCTAAATAGCTAGCTTGCAGATATCCTTAATTGAACAAATGTAATAAAATGTGACAATTGCTTCTGGTTACACACTGTAGGCTAGCCAGTTATCCACACACTCCACAATTTATCTCCTGCATTTGACTACAGTAAAATCAACATGATGTAAATTTAGCTTCTACCCTTCAGCTTGCAGATCCTCAATATGTGCTTGTCTGATCCTAGGTTCATGATTTCTAGGTTCACACTGATGTGATTCTAGGCATTTTTCTTTCAAGTGCATAAATGATTTTTCTCTGACTGATTAAAGAAATTTCTGAATAACCTAACAGAGTCCAGCTTGGCCCTTTTGAGTGTCCCATGGAAAATCAGCTTCATTCTGAAGTGTGCAGTTACTCATTTGCTCATTTTTAATGCTTTGATCATAAAATTGAGCAGAGAGCTTGAGGGTTAAGGGCTTTGCTCAAGGGGCTAACACTGCCCAAAGAGTAGCCCAAAGCTTTAATCACTGCATGGCAGCAGTAACAACAATCAAGAAGAGTAATGGCCTTTAAGATCTTCTTCAAACATATTTTGCATGTTGATCCAAATTAAATTGATGGATTAAATGAAACCTTTTGAGTAAAAAGTACATAATCATACAAAAGCTGAAGACAGACATCATAGCAGAAATTCTGTCTTAACTGATGCCACACATTGTAAGTACCTGCAAAGTATTTACTCTGTAAATTGCTTATTTGTTTGTTTATATGAAAAACAAATTAATGTTCATTCATTTATTCATCAGCCATGTTTTATGATGCCAACATTTTGGCAAATTAGATTTACCGCATTAACCTAATTAATTAAACTAGTTAATTAAACATAAACCTAAATCACTGAGTTTTGGGTGAGTCAATTGGTAAATTCAGAAACACAAAAAGAATAAGAAAGTAAACATTGAATATTTTAACAGACAGATGACCTAATAAGATAACAAATAATAAATAGTAAAGGATTAAATAATAAATAGTAAATAGCAACATAATACAAATCTCATAGAAATAGCATCATACAAATTCGCACAGGAAGGCAGACAAGCAGCAGAATTGAGAATTGAGTCCAAAAAAAAAAGGCAAAGCAAATATGCAACACATTATGGTCACCAACTAAAAACTAACAGAAACATGGTTTTAATAAGATATGAAAAGTTCTCCAACAAGTTTAAGAGAGCATTCTGCACCAGAGACGCTTTAATGTCCATATAATTCATATGGGCTTCATGCCATAGATACAGTAAATTGCTAAAACTGACTAGACATTATATAGAAATGAGCTGACTGTTATGCATATATAATGCACTGCTTCCAATTAAGCTTGTAATCTTACTGCCGTGTGTGTTAAATTGGAAAAACAAAATAATGGGTTTTTTTTTCTCATTTAGGTGTAAGAAAAAAACAAAGAAAAAAACAGGTCTCAGTGGGTTACAAAAAGTAAGTCCTACTGTATACAGTTAAAAAGCTTTGCTACTTTTAACATTGTGTTAAATGATGTGTTATGTAAACACTGAAAATAAAAATCACTCGCAGTCTTCTTAAAAAAAAGGAATACCTGCACACCTAGTCATTTACGCAGTCATGCAGTCGTGTGGCAGCAACACAGTGCATACAGTAACATGCAAATACAGGTCAAGAATATATGCAATTATACTAGCAATATGACCATGAAATGAAAACCTTATGCAGTACTCAATTAAAAATCATGCTTTATTGCTTTTATGTCTGTCTCTTCTCATGTTCTGAACTTCTGAACATCTCTTTCTCTTACTCTCTCTCTCTCTCTCTCTCTCTCTCTCTCTCTCTCTCTCTCTCTGTCTCTCTCTCTCTGTCTCTCTGATAATTTGGTCAATCCTTAATGCTGGAGCTTTGCCCTCCGGTTGCACTGCATAGCACCCATTACCTTGCAATGCAACAGGAGACACAAGTTCCCAAATTAATTTACAGTTGCCCACCTTACAGGTAGCATGGACTGAAGTAATTACTATGTGCAGCTTAAATGAGTATAATTGAGAAAAGGCCTACAGCATCCTCAATAATGAACGCTTAGCTAATGAGAGAGTTAAAGCATCATCAGTGTGATGGTGTACAGCAGCACTGTGCTAGCGGCTCATTTAGCTTACAAGCCATGTTCCACTAAAGGAGCCACCCCTCTTTCCTGCTCAGTGACCCCGCTGAACTTCCATTTAACCTTTCGTCAAGGGCTTTTGGGATAAATATGCCTCTACCCAGAGTTCTAAATTGTAATTTTGCCATTAGAATTTTTAGGTTGAGTTGGTGATGATTTGTCATTCTAAATGACTCTGGATTGCTGATATAGCCAGGAGGAGTAAGGAGGTCTGGCTCCACAATGGTCAGCTACCAATGGTTTTGAATTGGTTTTATTTCTCATAGCTTCTCTCTTATTCTCTCCTGTGAATTCATATCATTTTGGAAATGTGTTTTTCTGGAGAAATCTTAAAATAGACATTCTCAATAAACATTGTCAATGTTATAGTCTTGTAGTGATAAAGATTTCCTTAAACTCTAAACTAGGACCACTGTCTGGATGTGGACCCAGCAAAGTACAGTACAGGCCAAAAGTTTGGACACACCTTCTCATTCAATGCATTTTCTTTATTTTCATGACTATTTACATT
>JAOVVG010000027.1:9267268-9284809 GCA_028566375.1 Leptodoras nelsoni
AAGTCTAAATGGATACAGACATAAAAGAGGAGTAACTATTGGGTGTGTACCTCTATCTGTTCAGGGGAGGATTTGATGGGTGCTGGGGTGTGGGGAACCTCTGCAGTAGCATGAAACAGCTGAATGTTTATTGCACTACGATGGCCTCACCTGCCTGATACCATCAGAGTGCCTCCCTACATGCTCCACACCCTAAGGCAGGTGGCTGTTTGTTTAAAGCTAATCGGTATTAAACATCTTTTATTTCACCCTTGTTGAAGGAGAGAGGGAAGAAGAGAAGAAAGGACTGGTGCTCACCTACAGCAGGATACATCTTCAATCATGTTTCATTGCCATTTCTTTCTTCCACTATTTTTATTCTGTCCTGTAAAACAGAAGGAACCAAAATGCAGCCATTCATATGGGTGCTATAGAATTGAATAGACGTGAGCAGCATTTAGTAACTTGCCTCTGCTGAGTGATCAGATTCTGAAAGTTGCAACTGACTAGTGCTCTTCTTCAATTTTATGCATACTGCCAAGCTACAGAGTTTAGTATCTGCCATACTATTACAAACCCATTTAAGCTCACAATCATGACACAAAATAATGGAATGGAACATAGCAATATCCTGTTATTTGATTTTGCAAAATAAGTGTTAGTGTGACTCACTAGAGAGTCTCCATAAAGAACTGTCTGTGTTTCTGTGTAAGGACTGACAATAACCTTCTGATCCATATCCCACTGTCTTTTCTTTATTTTCCATCAGAAAGACATAGAACTGTTGGTTGTATAATTTATGTGTGGGAGAGATTACAGGTAAATAGGTAAAAGGGAATGTTATTTTATTATATTCTATAGTATAGTATATTCTCTTACTTTCCCCTTTTGCACTTTCACACACATACACACTCACAGTTGCTTCTCTTCTGAAACAAATAGGCAGTGTATTTACAGTTGGAGCACAACTGCCTGCCTGCAGGCTGAAGGTGATTTTGTCTCTGCAGGTTCAGTCAGCACTGACCAATCAGCAGCAGAGGTTGAGCAGCTGATCAATTGATTGGTGGATGTGTGGCAGTCATGGCTCATTGGTGGCTGAATAGTGCGGCTTGGCTCCATGTCGACTGACTGACCCCCCACCCCCCCTCTGAGCCCCTAAGGGCCTGCAGGGGTCGAGAACTTTTAATTATCAGCAGCTTCTCTAGTGTAGGGTAGTCAGTGACTTTACTGCCTCATCATCACTAAAAGCATGCAATGTAATACAATACAAGGAAGTTTGTGTGCCAGTAACATTTACATCAAGTGTGAACCCATAAAGTGTGTGTATAGGCCTGCACACATAAAGTCACTTACATGGGTGAGAGACATTTTCCATGTATTGTGGACTGTGAAAGGCTGTGCTTATATATTTAAGCAAGGAAGCTTGTGGTTATCCTGAATATTAACAAGGCTATGATTCACTGCAGGCACATGTCTGCAGCGTGAGACCAATATTCTGGATAACTGCACAACGGCAAGTGCAATATTTCTTCTATACTACAGTTCTATAAACAAGAAATTAATATCTACTAAGTGACATTTTGGAAACAGTGTGGTCAAATGTACTGTTTAGTTTTGCTCTGCCAGATTAAACTGATCCTGAAGAAACCACACTGATTTTATAACACGTCGGTTAGCTGGCTAGCTAGCTCGCATTGTGCTTTCCGATTATATGTATTCAAGTAAAAATGGCATACTTTACTTCATCTTCAACTGACAAGCTTTCACATTTTAAGTCAATAGTTATATTCATGAAAATCTGCTGTCGCTAACACCACTAGTAATGGTTATTAATTAGGAAGTATAATTTTATGTGGTGAAATGTCCCAGTGTGGATATAGTTAGTAAAGACACTTTTTTATAGGACCAGAACTAAGACATTGTGTGTGTGTGTGTGTGTGTGTATCATTAAAAGTTTGTGATGTATATTTTATAACAATAAAGCAGACCATGAGGCATAATTGTGAGGGTATGACCAAAGGCAAGGAAAGGAGGCACATTAAGTAGACAAAACTAACTAGTTTTTTTAACTCTTGCAGAGTTGGTATTTGGAACTGTACAAAATATTTCCAGCCAGAAAGAACATTATTTACATTCTTAATGATAGTCTCTGAGCTCAGGTTTAAAAAAAACTAAAAAAAAAAAAAAAAAGCACAATCAATCCTCTTTTAACATAATGGATCAGACTATTTTAAAAGTGCAGGAGAGTCTCATAACATTCATTGTGGAAAAAGATTCCTGGACAACACTGACTCACATTCAGTACATGACAATATTCAACAGCACATGACAATATTCATTAATGAGTATACATAAAAATGATACTATTTACCCATTTAGCACTCTTTTAAAGACTCTTAGGAAGGTTCCAGATAGTTTATTCCACATTACCCATAATTCCCAGCATGTCTATAAAGACAGTTTCAGTAAGCCTGCACTTCCTCTAAGAACCACCACCCACTGACCCATGCTGCAGCCATGGTTCCTGGGGAATAGACAAAGAGGCAGCAGAACAATTATGGTGAGATTAATAAAAAATGTTAAAACTATCCCATCATATGGACTCTTCTTTACTAGTGTGCACCCCTAGTGTTGAATAGTATTGTTTTAAAGGTATTATATTCTAAACCATTTATATAGACCATTGAATATGAACACAGGTTTAACATTTTATGACCTAGTTAGACTTCTATCTAAAGAGTTATTTAACATGACCATTGGTCAATATAGCAATAAATTCAGGCCAATCTTCAAATCGGAGAGCTGTAGCTAAAATGGTCATGAACACATCAGATTTAAGGACTAGTGCTGAGCAGGTTAAAAATTGCACTTCGTAAACATAGCTGGATCCTAAGTGTCCTCTATATCAGGATGTCCTCCATTTCATAATGTTCTCTGTTCCATGCTTGTACTTCTATGTGGGGACCTTAGTGGGCCAACACAATAATATCCATTATATTAAGTCCCTGTTAATGCACTGGTGTTGATACAATTCATGAAAACTCTATCTAAAATACAAAGTGTATGAAAACTTTTGATAAATCTAGTAAATAAAAGCTGAAATGAATCTGTCCCTTCCATACTATTTTGGAATTATCTTTCTTAGAAATAAAGTAGATACCCTAAGTAACACTTAACCCAGGAAGTGTATGGTAACTTGAAATGAATGGAGGTTGAGTTTGAAAATTGTTGGCCTAGGTGTATGTAAACTTTTGGCCTGAGCGGTATGTTCATCTCTAGGTCTTTAATAGGAGCCATCCTTTCCAGAAGGAGATGGTGGTTAGCAGAGGTAGTCCTAGAGCATGGCTATTTTAATTTGCCTTGTAATTAAAATAGTGAATGTACTAATAAGTTGGAAAAGAAATAGCCTCAGATACCCCACATCACCACATTAGCTTCAAAAATTAAAGTTAAAAATAAGCCAATATATACTATCATTAGACATTTTATATATTACATAAACTTTGGACATTGAGTCTGCATAACATATTTTACTGTGGCATGTTTAAAAAAAATGGTGGTCTTGATTATTTATAATTACATAATTGATTTTATGCAAATATTCTATATTATGTGTGAAGCAGTTAAGTTAAGCCATTTTTGTTTTGGCCAGGTCATTAATAAACCTAATCACAGATCTACCAGTTTATATCTAACAATGCTCTCTCACTGTCTCTGAGACCACCATCAGTGTTTATCCCCCATCTCTGAGATCTTGTCACTGCTCTGAGAGTACAGAGTTGCCTGCTGGATTGATAATTATGGGAAGGAAACATGTGGGCGTCCTGGTCTTCCCATAAGGAACCACAATTACTCCTTTGTCTCAGCACAGCATTAGCATTGTGCTAGTCGGAGCTCCAGAGGTTCCTTTAGATGCCCTCCTGGGATGGTCAGGCTTTGGTCGGAGCCGCTGGGCCTCCAGGATTTGCCTAGGTCCCTCCAGAGAGTCAGCCATGTGAATTAGCCACCACTGCTAAACAATTGTTGCCCCAATGTGGCGTGACCAAGGGCTGGCCAGTAATGGGGGCACCTTGATGGATAGACAGGGTTAGGGAAGGGCCTGTTGCAGAGGTTAACTCAATGCATATGTTGCCCACTCCCACAATGGGGCTTTGCTAGGAGGAAGCACTGGAGGGGGTAGTCTGGTCCAGTGTGGGGGTAATTAAGGGACAGTGTTAAAGTGATGAGTCATGAGAAATATGAAAGTATTTTCAAAGTTTTTTCCTCCTCAATCATTCTTTGCCCAAAGGTGACAGAGTAGCCTTGCTATCGATACTGTATGTGAAAGCATAGCAAAAGAAAAAACCTCACAACTAACCCATCCATTCACAGTTATATGTGTGATAATTGATATGCATTTCTAAGGACCAGTCTGCCAGGGTTATCAATTGAGAAGTTCAATTCATCCCAAGAATATGGAATTTTGACAAGATCCTAGTCTTCTTGACCAAGTGGTAAAGGTGAGTCCCTACTGGAGAGCTCCATGTTCTTATTGTGCTGAAAATATGGGTCTCAGAGCAGAGCTGTTCTGATTAGCTAACTTGGTTCTCCTTATGGAGGGATAGAAGTGATAAGATGGAAGAGGTAAGATGCATACTGAAAAAAGTAGAACATAAAAGTTTGCGTGATATGGAAACCAGATGAGAAAAGTAAAGAAGAGGAAAAAGCCTCACCATGCTATGACATTGGAGCTCTATGAACAGACATCTGTGCTTCTAATTGTAATGGGGTCAGGATCTGACAAGATCATGATAAATGTCTACCTAATCTATTCACTTCCTTTTTTGAAGTTATATGACTGTGGGTGGCAAGAGGCTGCTACTTCTATTTGGGATTGAAGTATCAGAAATCCATCACTCCATACTACACTCAGTACCAGGTTGAATTGGATCCATCACTCTGCTACATAGTCCTAAAGAAAAGGTTAATGTGCCATCAAAATATGATCATAAGATTGTGATTAAAACAGGCTGAACTTGCCATGAACCCTGTCTGTGCATAGTACATCTTGCATAGATTTTTCTGTGCTGGACTCAGCAAAATGGAGGGGAGGATAGGGCAGGTCATCCTATATAGTTTCAGAAAGAAAAACTTCATAATGGAAGGACACTTGTGTGTGTGTTGGGAGGGTGGGGGGCAAGTGCAGGTGATAAATAATATGGCAAGAATGGCAGCAAAACTATTTTTAAATGCAGCCCATGGATAAGTGTAATACAATGAAATTTCTACCTGATGTAAGGAAAAGGATAATCCATTTATTTATCTGTTAAAAGGAAGAATAGTTGCTGAGTAAACATTTAAATCTGGCTATTTCGTATTTGGGATCTTTCCATGCATTAAATGTTATGGTTAGCATTGTAGGTACAGACAGCTGGTCAGGACACAAGCATGATCCCTTACAGTTTTCTGAGGGTTGGAATAGGCATCCAATAATTATTTGACACTTGATACAAGAAGCAATATTTTCATTTTGCCTTCAATCACACCCACATGTCCATGTTAAACATACTGTTCCAAAACTTTGGGCAGTAATATGGAGTTGATTCATACTTTGCTGCCATAACAGCCTCGTCTTCTCATGGTCCAAATGGCTGTGGAGATTTGTGTTAATTCAGGCATGAAAGCATCAGCAAGGTCAGGCACTGATATCAGGCAAGAAGGCCTAGTGTGTTCCAATAAGTCCCAAAGGTGTTCAGTGGGATTGAGGGCAAGGTTAGGCTAGGCCTCTTATTCCAATTAAAGGAAAGCTTAATATTAAAGCCTTCAGAGGTATTTTACAGAAACGTGTGTGCTTACAGTGCTACGCATATGGGTGTAATGGCCAGCTGACCACACAAAGTTGGCCATATAATGTATATAGACATTTATGTCTGTGTAAAAAATGGTTCCTTCAGAATTCTTTGGCTCATTCAAGGTTCTTCACTTCTTTACTGGGTTGTATTTGGAATTCCCCCTGATAGAATCCATCAGTACTCTGAAGGGTTTTAAATAGACCCTAGAACAGAGTATAGTATTGATGGCTAAAAAGCATTGTAATGTCATGAATGTTAGCTACATGTTAGATTCTATCAGTATTTACAAGGCTTACAAAACAAAACTTACATACTAACATATTATGACAGCAAACACAGTAAGTACTTCTCATCATTTATATAAATAGGGTTTGGATTATGCATAAAGTGTACAGAAATGAATATTGTTCAGGCTAGGGTTCTAACAATCCTATAGTGTTTCTCTGGGTGGTTAATTAATTACATTTCTAATAAGGTTCTACAAAGAGTAAATTAATAGTTTCCTGAGAAGGACAGACAAAATTCTATACACAGAAACACACCCAGTGATCAGTCAGAAGGAACTGTTGCAACAAGTGATTGTGTGAGCTCAGCAGCTAAATGCATACATTTGGGCAGTGTTCTCAAAATTAAGGAGTAGATATGTGAATTTGTGAATGCTTAATTATAAACAGTCTCTTTTGGCAAACTGAAAGGGTAGTGGAGGCATTGACTTTACCTCTATGAGTATAGCTACTACAGAAATTGAGACAGATGGATCTGTCTCTGAAAGTACTCTTTGTCAACTTGCACATATGATGGAGTCAATTCACAGCACATCAATATCACTTTGGATTAAACCTATATATTAATCCAGTAAAGTGTGGCAAAGTTTGTTAGTTATCATAATATCAGTTTATTTTCGGTTTCCATTTAACCTGATGTGCATTCTGTTTATCTTCCACCCCACTAATCCAACACCTAACAGACAACAGAAGTTTTTACCATTGTTTCCAACATATGTGAATGATGCTTTCTTTACAAGTTTCCCCACCCTGACTCCTTTAACCTATAACTGCTCTCTTTTTCTCAACTCAGCTGCTGGTGATGCCTGCCCATATAAGTCACCACATGATTGCCAGCCCTCTACCCCCTGACAACCTTCTAGTGCTCAACGGAACAGATAATGCATTGTGGGTTTGTCTGGAGGGCCTCTGCCCCCATTAAGGATATGTGACGCCCAGCTGCTTAGCCATGTCCTGTAGACTATTGCCCATTGTATAGAGGGGATGGTGGATTTGGTCACATCTCATCCCACTGAGCTCCTGCTGATGACCTATACGATTTGGCAGAACTGGCCTGGGCCTGATCCATACTACTCAGTAGGTGTTTCCACTCCTGGGGTTTAATGATAGTCACTCAGCCTTTGACTCAAACTATAGTGTCCTAAATGAGTCTGTCTCATCTGTCAAGTTTTGGGAAGCCACCAAGATACAACAGCAGATTTTCACTTGTAAAGAAGCATGCATTAGCCTTTTTGCATGTTCAAGACCTAAGCCTTACAAGAAACACATTCTGGCAAGCAACCATGCATTAATTTACTATGCTGAATTGCGTTGCTCCCTTATTGGCTTAAGAAGTATTTTGAGGTCAACAGGCAAAAGAAATCCTTGTGCACTCTTAAGCCAGTTATTAAGCTTAACATGGAGGTGTGTTCAATTAAAGCCTATCTGTCATGTCATAACCTCAAAAAAATCTTCACTAATATCAAAGGAGCCTTAAATGCTGTTGCCTTAACATCTAGAAACTGAAAAGCCAGTTTCAGTTTCTTCTGAATATTGTTCATTGCTTCAACTAAATGCTTTAATTCTCATTGTGAGGGCAAAAATATGTTTAACTGTTGCTGTTCTTCTTCTTCCATTCTTTCAGCCATTGCTTTTCACTGTTTCACTTGGCATAGTGGAATCATGCCAAAGATAATACTAATAGCAATAATAATTAATCACCTTAATTATGGCATTCAAAGAATGTGTTTTGTGAATTGCAACAAACAAGCAAAGGGGCAGGTGGGAGGTTAATGCTTGATTGAAATATAAGGTTTGAGTTAATTGCATCCAGAGGCAGAGCACCATAGCAGATGCCACCCTTATGCATCAATAAATGCTTATAAGTAACTTATTTGGAACTGCCTGCCATGAAGGGAAATGGCATGACTTTAAGCATGATAGCTCCAGGCTATTCTATTGCTCTTTGTCTTTTCACCCCACATCTTCAAATCTAGTCACTGCTTTAAACCAAATAGCCCCAGACAGCAGGGCACAGAACAAAATACAAATATGCATGCTTTACAGGCATACTATTCTTATTATTAGGCTGTCTCACTTCTACAGCTTATCATATTGAAACAAAAGATTGAAATGCCTCAGTTTAAAGATTTATTACAAATTATATTATGCATGTTTTATCTGCATTGTATTTTGTAATAATGTAATAATTACAGAGGAGAATATGATCCACCAGAGGAAGGCCCAGTGTGTCATTATGAAACCATGTACTGTTTTTTACCTTGTATATTTTTATAAGATTTGAGTCAGATTTACTTTTTACTGTCCTTAACAAATTGTTCAACAACATCCTAACATACGACTTTACTAAGACGGCTGTCTTAATGTAGTCTTGATGCATATGTGTACATAATTGCACTTTTTTGTTGCATTCTGTTTTTCTCAAGCAGACTGAAGTCCTATGTGGTTAGCTTTGTATGTGTGTGTGTGTGTGTGTGTGTGTGAGAGAGAGAGAGAGATAGAGGGAGAGAGAGAGAGAGAGAGAGAGAGAGAGAGAGAGAGGGAGGGAGATCTTCCTTTGAAGTCAAACTGTCAACTAGTTTTTGTGACACCTGCGTGCATAGTCATGGGTGTATCTCATTCTCTCTCCCTCTCTCTCTCTTTTCTCTCTCCCCTGGAGTCCCTCTCTCTCACACACAAACCGACAGCTATTAAAGAGTTGTGGAGCTGGTTAATCAAGTCAGATTTGCATGTACTAAATTCTCATTTTGACATGAGTGCAGTCTCAGAGAAAAGAAAGAAATGCAAAAGCCCACATAGGAAGTTCTGGTCAGGTGGGGTTTCTTTCTTTGTTTTGTTTGTTTGAGTTTATAAGCATTGTATATGTAAAAAGAAATAAACAGTGCACAGCTATAATACATTTACTGTATATCTGAAATGTAATGTTTATGTAATGTGCCAAATAAGTGCTTAACTTATCGTTTCTATTGCATGTTCACCTATACATTGTTACAACAAACATTTTGTAATCTTATAATCAGATGTCTAAAATGGTTAAAGGTTGAGGCAGGTTGAGGTCGAGGTTTTAATAGTTCTGTTTAAAATCCTATTACAGAGGGATTGCTCAGCAATGATATCAAGCAGAACCCTTTAAGTAAGCATTAACTATTCAAAGAACACTAGATAAACACATTTTCTAATAGTGTATCTAACTCCATTACATGAATTTGACATGGTTAGTGTAACATGGGTTTTTGCTGCTTTCCAAAGCTGTGTACCCTCAAATACACAGACATTTATTCTTTCATACAAAAATGTACGCAGGCAAATAAATTCGTGTGTAACAGCAAAACAGACACACATGCTCAGTTCCTGTTAAAGGCTCTGCAAAGATTTCTTCAATTTGTTCCTCTGTGAGAACTGTTTTCAGTGGAACCCTATGGCGGTGTTGCCCCTTAAATAAAAAGGATTAAAAGTATAACAAGTTAGAACCATTCAAATGACCATTAATGAACCTTTACATGTGGAGTTTGAAGGTGGTTGAAGAGATTGTTGAAGTAGTAAGGTAAATATTTTCACACTGCAAAAAAGATGTGATGTAAATGTATTAAGTAAAGTGAATAAAGTGAATTGCACAATAATTAATAATATACTATAACATGTGAAACAGAGAAAAGACAGAGAGCATAGCATCATGTTGTTGTTGTCGTTGTTATTGAATCATTCATATTATTCAATAAGTAGAGTGAAACTGGTAGGAGGGAAATCCACGTTAAGTTAGTTAAGTGCATGAGGAATGTCTGAACTTCTGATATGTTCTGGGAGGTTAAGCAGTAAACACAACTATCTCACCTATTTGCAGTTGTGCACACTAACACAGGCAGGCCTATGCATGACACTTTCCTGTGGGAGGCTTCATGAGTTTGTATTAATTATGAAAGACATGTAAGTTTCTACACAGGGGCAGGGGAAACTCAGTCCTGGAATCCCATGTGCCTGTGATCAAAGGTGATGCAGGTCTATAGCATGGTGTAGCACTGATGACATTGTTCATTAGGAATTAACTCATTAAAATTGTACTCCTGTTTAAGATGTCTGCCTCACCATTTCGGTCCATATGTCTGATTGTCTCTGGGTCTGTCTCATGTGTGAAGACTTTTTGCTTTAAAAAAAAAATTGTGTCCTAAGTCTTAATTGTGTGGGAGCACAGATACTCCACACAGAGTACGTCCAAGCCCCGTGTGAGTGTGTGTGTATGTGTGTGTACCTAGTTTTCATGAAATGCCAGGACAAATGTCAGAAAGTCTTGCTGTCATGTCAATACCAGGTCCTAAGAAAGCCAAGAGTGTGCAAAGCAGTAATCAGAGCAAAAGGTGGTTATTTTGAAGAAACTAGAATATAAAACATGTTTTCAGTTATTTCACCTTTTATTGTTAAGTACATAGTCATATGTAAATAGTCATGAAAATAAAGAAAACGCATTGAATGATAAGGTGTGTCCAAACTTTTGGCCTGTACTGTATTTTTACACCAATAAATGTACGTGTTTTATTGGTGGTAAGTCTAAGTGTACATTCTCAAGCTTACATGTTTGTGAATGTATGTCCTGTTTTCATTCTATTACTGCCTTTTTTCCAAACTGTGTTCCCTCATTTTCCAGCACTCCAAGCCTAGTATGGTTCTAAGTCAGTCTATCAAGTGCATGTGTGTAGGGGCACTACACATCTGAGAAGAGAGAATGTTTCAGTACCATAATTTGATTTTCATAATTTGAAATTCAAATCATAGCATGGGATAATGGTGAAAATAATAGTAACACACTTGCTCAAAACTGTTGTTAACTGCATTTGGTCATTAAAGCATTATTTTGCTAGTTTAAAGATTACTGTCATATATTTTTTGCCCGAAAAAAAACAGCAGGATATTTTGCAAAAGCAGCTTGTGACCATGGATTTTGGTGGGGCAGGATTACATTAATAATAACATGGCCTCAAACAAAATTAAGTTGAAAGACTATGTCACATTGAGTTATGCTGTAGGCTACTGTCTAGTGACTGTTTTAGAATAACCGCATAATAGGCTGTTGTAAGTTACAAGACTTTAATGTACTTGAAACCAAGTGTGTACCAATTACTACTGAAAACTCTGTATCACATAAATTAATATGATCAAGAAGCCAACAATACATCAACTCTATTCCACTAAATCTCACATCAGCTTGTTTACTATCTTTCTGTCTAAACGTTCACTAATCTCTCAATGAACCTAAAAAACCAGTAGTCATGTCAGTAATCTATTTTTGCAGGTACATTATGCTGTAGCTCTTTTTACTAGTGAAACACAAGGAGAGTATACAGACAGGTTTGTTGGTGCATATGGTGGCATGCACTTATGAGTAGATCTGCTAAATGGACTAATGCGATTTGTTCAATGGAAATATAATAAGCTAAGCTAGGGGATAGTATTAGTTTTAGTACGCTATAGTGAGGTATCTTCATAAAGTGAAGATTTAACCACAGCATGTGAAGCATCTCTTTAGCAAACTCTTATTCTGTATCAGTCTTACACTACTAAATTCTGAACAAATCAGTCATATTTAGATGTCTACTTCTAGTTCAAAGTTGCTTAAATGACAGCACTAAGCAATTGGAAGTTCTCCAGATAGACTAAGAGCTTGGGCTCAGTAGTGTTTCTGACAAGACTAAGTGCTAAAACAATGTGTTTAAAATGAATACAACTCTCAAATCTAATGTGTTTGTCATCTAATCCCAGGCAGAAGAGGGAGCCCAGCAGGGAGAAGGCATATTTTAGTGCTGCTGAAAATTATGCAACCATATTTGTCAGCAAATGTTGGGCACAGAAACAACCGACTTGGCATATACTTTTTTCCTTGTATCTGTATTTTTATCTAATTTCTCTTGCCTTCTTTCCTCCCTCCCACTTCCTCTCCTTTCTTTCTCCATGAAATTGATTTCTTCTTGTTTGTCTTGGCAGTAATAAGATCAGTGAAAGGATTACATTTCAATGGCATACCTTCAACCGCAGGCAAATGATTTGTCCAAACTTAATAATAAAATACTTACAATGTATTGTCAAAGGTAAACAGCCGTTATAATAAAACAGTCCTCCAGGGTGCAGACTTTCTTTTAACTTGTAAAACCCCATGTACACCAGCCAGGGTTCTCTACACCATTAAGATAAAATGTGTCCCATTTAGATGAGACAGACATCAGTGTAGTACACAAGCAAATGAAGTCCAGACAGCAAAGAGTGTAGCCCTTGAAGATACCAAATACATGTCAAGCATTGAAGTGAGACCAACTTTATTCTGAGTAGTTCAGTTTTATAAAGCATTTTCATGGCTTTGTGTCCTCAATCAAATGCATGAGCATTACACAAATGCCTAGCCACCTCACTGGGTGTTATTATGCCTGTCAGTACAAGTCATATTAGTGACTTAAAGAGAGATCTTTGTTTCTGGTGAACAGATGAATAGCCCTTAGTTGCAATGGTGATATAAAGCAGCAATACTCTTCATATAAATGGGCATAGAACTAAGCACCAATTTGTGTATTGCACAGGGCTTGTAGAAACTTGAAATTCAACTAAGCAAGCTGAAGGTTGTGTGGTAAGTTTGATTGCTTTGGCAAGCTTAGTTAAGGTAAAATAAGTGTTAGCTTAAAGATAAAACAGGTTTGAGTGCACAGGAATCCTATTCCAATTAGCATTTTTAGTGTGTGATGTATGCACCTTTATTTGTTCAGTGAAGGCAGCATGAGCAATGTGCCTTTTACAGTGCATCTGGTTTGCCCCTGTGTTACTTATAGTTGTTAGAAATGTTTAGACTTTCTAAACCAACCTAATTCCATCCTGCTCAAAATTGCTGTACTAGTTTAATTTGCAGATTATAACAGTAGTGTTGTGTTTACATACTGGCTTTCATTAGACAGATTATAATATGTGTATAAATGTGTACATGCATGAGTTTGTGTATTTAGGCGAGTGTTCAAACAGCAGAAATCAATGATTGTCTTATCTGGTCATATGAGGGTTGTACTGCTATGACTTATCTTCAATTCTTCAAATCTTGCTGCTTGTTTCAATTCTTCTTCATTATTTAGAGTTAAAAATAATTTCCTAACCTTAGATTGCTCCTCACACAAAGGACATTTGCTTCTCACAGAAAAGTACTACATTCAAATCCTGTTCTACTTTGAATTACAAATGTCAGTCATAGTGACTTTGTGGTTTTGCTATTTGACTGATAAAACATTCTGCCTGTTAGGCCAAGATATAATTTTAGTGCATATTTTTTATCAAGGTTAATTTATATTAAACAAATTAAACATTGTCACATTGGTTCTGTTTCAGTCCATTCCTATTTTGGAACATTATCAATATACAGTTAATTAATCTATATAAAATCTATTGTCTATCTATTAATCTATTGTCAGATAGTTATATGATAATTACCACTAATAATGCTTTTCAATTAAACAATACAGTATAAGATAAAGTAACACTATCATAACATTACTATAAAGCCTATGCTACTGAAGGAGAATAGATCATTTTGTCCCTTAATCCAAAATCCAGAATGCAGAATGTGAATTATGGCTCCATGCCTGCAAACAAATTGACCATAATCATAACACACACACACACACAGAAGTAGACTAAGTTAAGATTTGTTTAGTTAAACTGTGGTAAACATTAATGCCTATCAAAGACTAGGCATTAATGTGTGATATTTATATATTTATGCTATGCATGTTTTCACATACTCCATTCATTTGTAGGTTTATGAATATAAATTTCTATGTGCAGGCATGCACACTTGCAGCTAGCTATAACTGAATAGCACCAGGAGGCAGAATGAACACTGCACTTGTGTTGCACAGGAAAAGGATTTCACTGCTGAGAGCAGATTAAGACTGTCGAAAAGAAATAGTCTTTAAATTCTTTTCTGAAAATGAATATTGTTGTAGGAGAAATTGGAGTAGTGAAAGTCACTAGGCAGTCTGATGAAGCAGTTAGGGTTTGCCATTCCATGGTCAGAGCAGGAGTTTAACAACTTCTGAATGCTAGCAATAGGAGCTTTTAGACTTTAATCTTAGGATTGGTAGGTACCGCATGACTGCAGTAGTGAGCAATGTAAGATAATGAGAAATAAAACTGCCGGTAGCACCGAGGGATATGTGTAACTTCTTGAACCTTATCTCTATAAAACATTATTATTAATGCCCTTCCAGGTCTGCATAAAGCAAAAGCTAAAAGAGGTGATGTCAGTGGGCCACAAGTCCTTCACACATCAGCAACTGTAACATGTAAGCAGAACACTTAGTTACTATTTTATCAAACCATATACGAACAATACATTACTGGGCTGCATTCTTCTCATTATATGTGGATGGCATATTGACAGTGTTCAGGACATAGAAGCGCGATTTTACACCAAAATCAACAATATGGTTTTCAAATGTTAAATCACTATTAATTATGACTCCAATACTCAAGCCATAGGCCTACTGTATGACAGTGAGACAGTTAGGCTGATACTATGCTAAAGCCAACTTTTTTCTAATAGCTCAGTGGCCCAAGACCAAGGGTGTGAGCAGAAGATTTACTTTTCAAAACAACTTACGGCCACCACACTTGATTTCAAGGATAAATAACTAGGGAGAAAGACAGAGAAAGAATAAAGGATGGAGTAAGTGTAACATTCTCAGTGTAGTTAATCTAGGCTGAAATAAAAAACAACCATGTGCCAATTGAGCCCCTACAATTAACAGATTAGTGTGATAAAGAGGTGCCTGGCTGTAAGGCACGGCTGCCCCCTTTCCCCTAGGGCACCTTGGGTAGGGATGGGCCACACTCCTGATGAGAGGGTCAGATAATCTCTTTCTCAACCTCCCTCTTTCTGTCTCCCTCACCCTCACCCATTCCCTGCAGCACCTCTGCAATACCTGCTCAATATTCTACTGCAAAAGGGTGTGTGTGTGTGTGTGTGTGTCTGTGTGTGCTCTGGAGCAAGTGGCACATCTCTGATGGAGATACATAAAAAGGTCGAGCAGAAACAAAAAGCGTGACATCTGCTAAAGCGATTGTGAGTAAATATGTTTGACAATTATTGTTTACAGTGACAGTGGAAACAGTTCATGAGATCCATCCATATTTCTGTTTGTACTGAGGCAGATGGGCCTACAGCGATTCATTAGCAGGCTGTCAAAAGCTTATTTTGAATTTACTTTTATGTGCCTGCGTACCACACTGAGAGGGGAAGCTGTTTTTGGGGAGCAAAAATAGCTGTTATCAATTTACTTGCCATTAGTAGCTTTATATATTCCACATTTAAGTGTTTCCTCTCTTTTTTTTGCCCCTCTTTTAAATTTTGCTGCTTCACATGTTTTCATTTTAGTGTTAAGTCCTTTGGGTTCTGCCTTCAGGATCATTTATTTTTGTTGGACAGTAGAATTTCTATAACCTTCTGAAAATGAGTACAGCAATGGTGATGACATGCTGGGGATGAAAAATTTTCTAGATGTTTTTTGTGCAAGCTGAGACTTTGTCTTACAATACTGTAGTTAGTTTGGGAACTTATTAATTGCTGTTTACTGCCATGAATACTGTATAGAGCTATTAATCAGATTGTATTATTATTGTATCATATACTACCTTATTTGTCATTAACGTAGTATTATTGTTAACATATTGTACTATAAAGTATAAAAGTATAAAGTACATTTGATCCAGTTAGGTGACTGAAAGTTAAAACATGAACAAGTGCGTGCAGTTATGTGCATGCAAAGGGCATATTTTGAATACAATATGCAAATCTTGTTGGCTTAATCAAATAGCAGAGGCTTTGCACTCTGAGACTTTAGCAGGCCACATTCATTTTCATCACAGTGAAACAAGGATACAGAATAGTGTCTAATAAATGAGATCCTCTTCCCAAATCCCCAACACTGTTGATCTGATCCACTCAATCAAACGTGTTAAGTCATAATTAACCTCAGCCCCCTCCACTAATTTAAGCTTATTAGAGCTGGCACGTGCTACTGTCACAAAACGTAGGAGGAGCCCACCCGCTTGATTGGTAAGCAAAGTACAGAGGCACCACACACTGAGGTTAACCAGCACTTAATTATCAATGAGGGTTTTTTTCAGCTCTGCCTTCTCTCTAGGTCTCTCTCTTTGCTCCATCTCCCTCTTCCTTTCCCCTCAGCCTCAGGCTCCATTTCCTTCAGTAAATGTAATGGAGTTCTTTAATGGAACTTATGTTAAACATGGCGCTGCTTTTCATGCTTAGGCCACTTAGCACAGAGGTTTGGATCCTTATTTTTGAACCTGATTACAAATAAAGACTGTTTAGCTCTCTAAAAGTAGAATAGGAGAGCAGCAGAGATCTGGGTCTTTGCAGTGAGATAATACCATATTCATAGTAGTACAGTGGCAAGATTTTGTTTTTAAAAAGGGAAAGTGTATGTTTATTTTTTAGTCTATAAGCATGAGCATTGTTTTTTTTTTTTCTTTATAATCTGCTTGTTGCATATTATGCTATATTTTAGGTTGTTTTGTGTTATTTTTATATTAGCATGTTGTTATTTTTATGATATTGCAAAATGGATTGAAGCAAATCCAAATAAAATTTTTAGGGGTAGCCCTAAAGTTTCCAAAGAAACAGGACATTTCAGACAAGTCCTTCATCACAGTCCTTCATCAAACCTTTGTCCTGATTTTCTGGAAACTTTCTGTACTAATATGCCATTTTTACTACATCTGCATTAATCAATGAGGTACATTGCAGTTACTTCCTCTTTTTTTCAATTGTAATGCAATGTATGCAATATTTACTTAAATATCATTAATAGACCCCGTATGTGGAAGGTTTATATGAAAGTATTGTTTTGAAATTCATATTATAAGTCAAATGACCAAACTTTATTATAAAATTGCTTTGTATTTTGAGAAATGAAATAACTTTTTAATATTAAATAACAGTCTATTCTCATGAAGTCTAACAGTATGAGATTTAAAAAAACAAAAAACAAAATACTGCTGCTTGTTCAGCACCCAAACCCAACAAAACCCAAACATTTTAGGTTCAGACCCTATGTAAAGCAGTTAAGGACAAGCACATCCAACACATCAATGCTAATTGATTATACCAATAAAAGTCATTAGGGGACATGTAGCTGTGTTGATCTCCTCAAGTGTCCAAACTGGGCTTGAGTTGCTGTTCAAATTGAAGGGGTCTGTTTTAGATTAGCAAAATAAGAATTGTCTGGATGCAAAATATTGTTTTTTTTTCACTTAGTTTTAATATACATTAAATTTGATCCCATTCATTCAGCGAGTGAAAGAACTTTGGTTGGATACCTTACCACACAGTACAAGGACCACTCAGTACAATCAAGATTCTCTGTTAAGAATAATTGTAACAAATGTGCACAAAAATGGTTCAT
>JAOVVG010000027.1:9302712-9315909 GCA_028566375.1 Leptodoras nelsoni
CCACCCGGGGATCGAACCCGGGTCCTTCTTGCTGTGAGGCGACAGCGCTATCCACTGCGCCACCGTGCCGCCCTAATATACTGTATATTATTATATAATTATAAAAAATGTTATGTGTAATTATTTAGTGATTTCACACACTTGCATTGACAAGCTGGTTAGAGGACCAAATAGTATTTCTACTGTTAAAAACAAATTCATTAAAACCACAAGACACAAGTTTTGTTGAATTATCAAATGCTTTCTCCTACACAGTGGAAGCTGTAAATCACCTGGCACAGAGAATCCAGCAGAGCGAGCTAGAAACGCAGCAGGTAAATATTACTACTGCAATTTTTTTTTTATTAAAATAAGATACAAAAGTGCACACTACAGTGGGTTGATATTCCTGTGTGTGTGTGTGTGTGTCTAGAGCATATTTCTTCAGGAGGGTGTGGAGAAGTGTAAAGCAGACTGGGAGGACTTCCTGAAGGAGCAGTCTCGGCTAAAGGAGGAGGTGGATGAGGAGCATGCAAAAGCCGTGGGCAGACTCAGTACCCAGTACAGTGAGATGAAGAAAGACCTTGCCAAGTTCTCTCACTTTTGATGTCCTCCGTGGATGTTGCAGTTCTTGGACATTATTTCTGATAGTTGCTGGCACAATAAAATGTTGTTCTGCGGACCTGTACCACCTTCCATTGAGATTAAATCTAATATATTGTGTTGACAACAACTTGCTGAACAAAGTACAGAGAAAGCCTAAGGAAACCTGTAATTTGTTTTTCAGAGAACCATCTTGCTTTTATTCATTGTTGTTTACATAAAATAGATTTAGTTATTAAACAAAATGCGATTTCTTTGCTTAAACAAACATTTTGAGCATTTTAATAAAATGTTAGCATGATTTATTTAAGCATGGCATGGTGGTGAAGTGGTTAGCATTGCTCCAGCAAACTGGGCTCTGCTGAGTTAGACATCAATTTTATTCCAGGGCTTTAAATAAACATGGTCAAATCATGATGACTGTATAAAAACAAATGAAACTTGATCATTTTTCTGCTACAGGACCTAGAGTAATATAAAAATAAAGCTAAAATAAATACATCTTATTAACCCAAAGAGATTTTAACTACTGTGCTCAATGAGATGTAGCATTTTAATAAAGTTTGGAACTTTGACCAACTACTTGGCCACTCCATGATTCAGCTGGGCTACAAGTTTTGCATATAGCATATGTTGTTTTTATTATTGACCTAAACTGCACAGTGTAGCACAAGCATTGTACTTTGTACATTCCACACAGTGGTGGTAAAGCATTGTGGTTACTGCATCTGGTGTATTTGGCTTTAAGGGTTTTTTCTACACTATATTACCAAAAGTATTTGCTCGCCTGCCTTCACACACATGAACTTGACTGACATCCCATTGTTAATCCACAGGGTGTAATGTGATGTCAGCCCATCCTTTGCAGCTTCAACTCTGGGAAGTCTTTCCAGAAGGTTTAGGAGTGTGTTTATGGGAAATTTCTGGCCATTTTTCACATTTGTGAGATCAGACACTAATGTTGCACGAGAAGGCCTGGCTCGCAGTATCCACACTAATTAATCCCAAACTTGTTCTCTCGGGTTGAGGTCAGGAGTCTGTGCAGATCAGTCAAGTTCTTCCACACCAAACTCACTCATCCATGTCTTTATGGACCTTGATTTGTGCACTGGTGTGCAGTCATGTTGGAACAGGAAGGGGCCATCCCCAAACTGTTCCCACAAAGTTGGCAGCATGAAATTATCCAAAATCTCTTGGTATGTCTGCACATTAAGATTTCGTTTCACTAGACCTAAGGGGCTGGGCCCAACTCCTGGAAAAACCACCCCACATCCTAATCCCCTATCCACCAAACTTTATACTTGGCACAATGCAGTCAGACAAGTACCGTTCTCCTGGCAACTGCCAAACCCAGACTCGTCCATTAGATTGCCAGACAGACAAGCATGATAAATCACTAAAGAGATCACGTCTCTACTGCTCTAGAGTCCAGTGGTGGTGTGCTTTACACCACTACATCCAACACTTTGCATTGTGAGTGGTGATGTAAGGCTTGGATGCAGCTGCTCGGCCATGGAAACCCATTCCATGAAGCTCTGTACTCATTTTAGACTTTTTTTTTTAATTTAACATAAATTAAAGCTTAATTTATGTTAAATCAATATAATGTATTATATTAAGACTTTTTAATGATGCCCTGTTAATAACAACATATTAATAAAAACAATTAAACCATCATGTAAGCATGTTCTTAATCACTTGCCTGCTGCTGAATTTGTAAATAGGGTAAGTCCAAGTTGCTTTAATCCCTTTTTTATTCAGTTAAATGCTTTGTGAAACAGATTAAACAAAATTCCCTTTCATTTAGAATAAATGTTGGTGGTTCATCTCTACAGTCCTGCCCTGTGTCCTGTGTGAAAATCTGCAGCAACCAATTAAAGAGCAGCCTAAGGCTTGCAAAAAGGCTCTCTTTAGACACATGTATACACCGATCAGCCATAATATTATCCAGGGTGACTGACATTTATCTCATTTATCTCACCCTTATCCAGGGTGACTGACATTTATCTCATTTATACAGCTGAGCAGTTGAGGGTTAAGGGCCTTGCTCAAGGGCCCAACTGTGGCAGCTCAGTGGTGCTGGTTTGAACCCCCAAACTTCTATTCAGTAACCCAACACCTTAACCACTGAGCCACCCCGCTATTACAGACTAGTCTTCACTCCCCACAATCAATGAGCCTTGGGCACCCAGGACCCTGCCACCAGTTCACTGGTTGTCCTTCCTTGGACCACTATTAGTAGGTACTAACCACTGCATACCAGGAACACCCTACAGAACTAAACAACCAAAAGACAACACTGGTATTTTAATTTTTGTTAATCAAAATTATTGCTAGGGACAATTCAGTAGTTGCTGGATACCTTCAATACCAAAGTCTATGCACCAAGGTTGTGTACAGTGATAGGTGGTGAGATCTGAGAGTTGTCCAGGGAGGTTACAAGAACCTGATGTTGGGATCCATCTCCAAGGATCACCACTTGTACTGGGTTTAATTTTGCAGCTGATGAGACGCCATCCATGATGAGATGTCTGTTCAATATGCTGAGATCCATGCAGAAACCTGAGTGTTTAAAGGAGGACAGATGATAAGTTGAGTGTTATCCACATAGCAGTGGTATGAAAATTTGTGTGAGGATATTAGTTCAGCAAGAGATCGGGTATAGGAGAGAGAACAGAAAAGGACCAAGCACTGCGTCTTGTGGGACACTAGTGGATAGTCTGGCTGGAAAATTGTAGACTCTCCATCCATGTACATTTAGCAAGTGACTATGTCCATGTTGTTTATATGACAACCCCAATTCCAATGAAGTTGGGTCGTTGTGTAAAACATAAATAAAAACAAAATAGCATGATTTGCACATCCTTGTCAACCCATATTCAATTAAATACACTACAAAGACAAGCTATTTAATGTTCAAACAGATAAACTTTATTGTTTTTTTGCAAATATTGACTTATTTTGAATTTGATGCCTGCAACACATTCCAAAACAGTTGGGACAGGGGCAATAAAAGACTGGGAAAGTTGAGGAATGCTCCAAAAACACCAGTTTGGAATATTCCACAGGTGAACAGGTTAATTGGAAACAGGTGAGTGTCATGATTGGGAATAAAGAGAGCACCCCCGAAAGGCTCAGTAGTTCATAAGCAAGGATTGGGCAAGGTTCACCACTGTGAACAACTGCATGAGCAAATAGTCCAACACGTTAATTTTTTTCAACATGCAATTGCAAGGAATGTAGGGATTTCATCATCTACATAATATAATCATAATAAACCATAATATCATCAGAAATCTCTGCAAGTAAGCGGCAAGGCCAAAAACCAACATTGAATGCCTGTGACCTTCGATCCCTCAGGCGACACTGCATTAAAAACAGACATCATTCTGTCACGGATATTGCCAAATGGGCTCAGGAACACTTCAGAAATCCATTGTCAGTGAACACAGTTTGTCACTCCATCTACAAATACAAGTTAAAACTCTACCATGCAAAGCGAAAGCCATATAGCAACAACGCCCAGAAACGCTGCCGGGTTCTTTGGGCCCAAGCTGTCTGGATTGTCTGACGAGTCCACATTTCAAATTGTTTTTGGAAATCATGGACGTCGTGTCCTCCGGGCCAAAGAGGAAAAGGACTGTCTGGATTGTGATCAGTGCAAAGTTCAAAAGCCAGCATCTCTGATGGTATGGGGGTGTGTTAGTGCCCATGGCATGGGTAACTTTCACATCTGTGAAGGAACCATTAATGCTGAAAGGTACATACAGGTTTTGGAGCAACATATGTTGCCATCCAAGCAACATCTTTTTCAGGGACGTCCTTGCTTATTTCAGCCAAGCTACATTCTGCACATGTTACAACAATGTGGCTTCATAGTAAAAGAGTGCGGGTACTAGACTGACCTGCCTGCAGTCCAGACCTGTTTCCCACTGAAAATGTGTGGTGCATTATGAAGCGCAAAATATGACAACGGAGACCCCGGACTGTTGAGCAACTGAAATTGTACATCAAGCAAGAATGGGAAAGAATTCCACCTACAAAGCTTAAACAATTAGTGTCCTCAGTTCCCAAATGCTTATTGAGTGTTGTTAAAAGGAAAGGTGATAAACATTTACACAGTGGTAAACATGCCCCTGGCCCAACTGTTTTGGAATGTGTTGCAGGTACCAAATTCAAAATGAGTGAATAAAAAAACAATAAAGTTTAATCATTTGAACATTAAATATCTTGTCTTTGTAGTGTATTCAGTTGACTATGGGTTGAAAAGGATTTGCAAATCATTGTTTTTGTTTATGTTTTACCCAACGTCTCAACTTCACTGGAATTTGAATTGTACGTTTTTCTAAATGATTTAGGGTGTAATTGCTCCTTCATGTACTACATTTTTTTAATCTTCACCACAGCCCACATACGTGGCAGAATATGTACTTAACTTCTGTATGAAAAACAGCTAACTTGGGTTTGCTTAATGAATAAACAATATGAGTAAGTGATATAAAAAACGGTTCATTCGAAAAGCATGAAAATCGTAGCGCTGGCAACTCGAGCAGCACTGCTGCGGTGTAATCGGTTGATTGGGCCTTTCAGAAAGCGCAATCAGCGCAGTTCCCCGATTCATTCACAGCGCAGCTGAACTTCCCTGCAGTGCTATCATGGCCACATCAGCGCTGAAGATGCACTGTGTTTTAATCAGCGTCCTTTGCAGTACATTTCTCTTTAGTCTAGTATTATGCGATAATGAGACAGAAGAGGATGAGCACACAAAGCACACTTACACAGTGGACATGTTCAACAACGCTATTCCGACGGCTCCACACTTCGTCATGTTCTTCGCGCCGTGGTAAAGTTCTCTTTAACTTTGCTAGCTGGCTAAGATATTTAGACTTGCAGACGGTTCAGTTGGCTAAATTTCAGTTTATCCGCTGCTGTAACTCTCCTAGCGCTCTGATGTTCATGTGCTTGTAGAATGCATCTAAATTTCCCGCAAATATGGCAGCTTCACTTAGCTGCGCCGTTTTCTGCAAATGAAAAAGTTCCTTAGCTGCTGAGGTTTGCTAGCTTGAAAAAGTAGCATTAGCCGGGCGGCTATTCCTTGTGTTCTTTTACAAATACGAGTTACAGAAATGCTTTACAAAAGTATCATGTTATAGTGCTTTGAAAAAGTTAAAGCATTAGTTTGGGACAGTCTGTAGCATTTTGTTCGCGCTAGCTGGAAGTGTGAATGTGAGAACCCAGGTAAGGCTAGCTAAGCTAGTGGGGTTTCTGATTCAGTTAGTTAGCACTAGAGGCTCTTTCAGCCTACGTGGCAAAACCAATTTCTTACCAGGGACTTCATTTGGTAATTCATTGTAAACAGTACTTCTTTAAATACGTATATTATTGCATGATCTGTTTAGTGCTCTTTTACAACATTGCATTGTTGCAGGAAAGCTACAGCCTGTACTTTGTCCTGCACAGGTGTGGTCACTGTCAGAGGATGCAGGGGACATGGAACGAGCTGGCAGATAAATACAACAACATGGACTCTCCCCCTGTCTATGTGGTTAAAGTAGACTGCACAAAGGACACAAAGTTTTGCTCCAGCAACCATGGGATTAGGGGATATCCCACGTAAGCAGTACAAGTTTCCTTCATCAGAACTACTACTTATAAGACTAAAATATTCAATGTGTTAGATGGTGAATTGTGTGGGGAAATGACATATATTACACAACCTTTAGTCAGGCCTGAAGGTGTACATTTTGGAGGAAGTGCCGCTTTCTTGGACGGCAGTCCATAGCGATGCAAAACATTTTGGAATTTAGACATTGACGCTGGTGTTCCAGCATCTCCTGTTTCATGGTAGACCTGTGTCTTAGTGGTTCTTGGGTTGTTCTTGACCATCCAAACCAGTTTCCTCTCAACTGAAGGTGACACTTTGGGTCTTCTTCCAGACCTTGGAAAGTGGCAACACCTCCCAATAACTTATACACAGTTGTTCAGAATTGGCTTCAAGAGAGATTCCTAACTTGTCTAAATTTGTGATCTCTGTGATGTTTATGTATATATTTGACCCTGTGTTCATTTTATAAAAAAAAATAGCTGGGATCACACTGCATGATTATCAGAGTCATTGAGCCTTTCACACTACATGACTTGTTTGTAATCCTTGATTCCAGTGTGAGAACTTAACCATTGCTTAACCATTCAGCATTTGCATGAATCACCACACAGACTATACCCACAAGTGCACTATTAGGATTTCAGAGGTGTGCACATCAGCAAGTCTATGACCCTTTGGGAGCTACAGCTATCAATAAGCCCACTCTTTGTGTTGCTCCAACACAGGACAGTAAACCAGCTGTATGGAAAGTAGAGGGTGTATCCTATTGTGATAAAAGTTTTATATATATGTTGAGTTACATAATCTAGTTTCAACTGTTTGTGCTAGAACTGTGTGTGTGTGTGTTTCTGGTGTAGTTTGAAGTTATTTAAACCTGAGCAGGAGGCAGTGAAGTATCAGGGCCCAAGAGACCTGCAGTCCCTAGAGACCTGGATGCTGAAAACTCTTCAGGAGGAGCCAGTGGTAAGAACCGTCTCTCTGACCTCCTGTAGTCAGTAACTTTTTCAGAAATGTAGATGCATGTGTAACTTGTCTTTGGTATTTCTTTGCTTTTTCTGTGTTTCCCAGGTGCCACAGAGTGAGCCTGAGCCACCCAAAGTGCCAGAGCCACTGCAGGGCATGTATGAGCTTACTGCTTCCAACTTCAAAGCACATATCTCCAAAGGTATTTTATAATTATAATATCATAGTATATACTGCATTCTAAAACTGTATTAAAAAGGTAATTATTGGAATAAATGGGAATTAATGGGAATATTCAAAGCAAAAGGTGAGAAACTTTCATATACTTGGTAAAAATGTACTGTTCTCGATTCGATTCACGATACTGAGTTCACAATTCGATTTTCTCACGATATTTTAAACTAAATTTAAGCAAAAACAATTATAAAAGTTCTTTTTTATTTCTGAAGTATAAACCAGTGCACATTTTCTAATAATAATATGTAGTTTTCTTGAGTAAAGATTTTAACAAAGAATTTTACTCTCCTTTAAATTAAAAGAAAGACGATGGTATGCATCACAGGCATACCATCTATAGCCCCTTATCATTCTCCTTATTAAAAGAAAACAACTTATTTAATTACACAGTTTACCACCCAGTGAAAGCATGTTTTAATTTAGGCACAAACTTAAATTATTTAGAAATCTACCTGGTTTGTGTCTGCCCCAAATTACTCAGTGTGAGTCTTTTTTTCATTACAAAACTGAGGATTACAATTTACCTAAAGAGCGAACTCCCATTCTCTGCTATACCCATCTTAAACTAATAATTTCCTATCATTATGTCCCCATCATTATTACCCTTGTCATCATGTCTTACCCTGCACATTTAATAGAATATTTTGTGTTTAGTAATTAGTAATATAATGAATGAAATATTAATATTGTAACTGCCTTTATAGGAGTAGCCAATAAGGTGACAACCAGATTTTTGTCATTTTCTTTGCCAGGCTCTCACTTTGTGAAGTTCTTTGCACCATGGTGTGGTCATTGCAAAGCTATGGCTCCTACATGGGAACAGCTTGCCACCAGCTTCGAACACTCAGACGTGGTCAAAATTGGCAAGGTACAGCCATGAACATTGTTGATAATGTTGAGTCTCTGTATGATCCAGTTGTGGCATCAAGCTTGCACATTTATTATAATTGTGTTTTTTTTATTCTTTAAAATAAATTCCTTGTGGTGGTGGTGGGGGGTGGTGCAGAATAAGATTCTGGCCCAACACTGTCACAGTGGTATTGATTACAATTGTGTAAGAGGTTTTTTTTATGTTTGATTTAATTGGTTTGGTTGTTTACTTGTTGCAGTTAGACTGTACTCAGCATTATGAGGTCTGTTCAGAGAACCAGGTTCGAGGCTACCCCACTTTGCTCTTCTTTACAGATGGAGAAAAGGTAAGATCTATGCTCATAACATACCACCATAATACCCCATCCTTAAAACAAGTAGTTTTGTCACCAATATACACGCCTGTGAGTGTATAAGTACCACTGTACTAAGTATTCATTGCAATGCATTTTAGTCACTGAGCATTTATAATTAAGGTACACAATATTGAGGTTACAGCTGACAAAATGTGTCGTCTTGGGTCAGAAGTGGATCAAAAAAATGTGCTGAAGCAACAAGATGTTAGCACACTGAAGGGCCAACAAAATGACTGCCACAGAGTTCAAGAATGAGTAGCACTAAGACAACTAGGTATACAAGTGGGTGCTATTCCCATAACACAAAATGGCTAGTACCATGACATGAACAAAACACCTCAAACCACATAAAGTTTACGTGTCTAATTATATTCAGAAACACAAAATGACAAATGCAGAAGTGGAATAAAACGTCCAGAAACAAAAAGGGTCACAAAAGTACACAAAGACCCAACAAAAATGATCTGCCATCACCACAACACAAAATGGACAGAATATGATCAACAACTTGACAAAAAACTGAATATGATGGCTATCTGAGATGGAAAATGGCTTTGTTAATGTAATGTAGCTTAAGAGGGTAGATGATTGTTTTGTGAACCATACTTGTGAGTATGTAAATATGCAAGTATCTATCATCAATATTTTTCATGTTGTTATAAGAGGAAATGGGGAATGGCTATGAGGAAATGCAGCATGCTAATCAAACAAGTGGGAATGCAATTTAATCTGATTAATTTTGAAAAAGTCAGTGTTGATCCTCTGATCATATACTGTGACTTCATGAAACCATGACACCATAGCAGCCCTAGTACCATTTGTAGTCTATAGGCTTAGAATGATGAATTGGGGTTTTTATTTTATATATGGACAACTTGGTGCTGTAAGCCTTGTTCAGAGGTGTCTGATGGAAATTTTTAACTGCTTTACGCTATACTCTGTATGCAGCGTGTTATTGTATCCCTAACGTAAAATTAACCTTTATCTGGTTGGTTTTTTTGCAGGTAGAGCAGTACAGGGGAAAACGTGATCTGGAGTCCTTTAAAGAATTTGTGGATAATCAGTTAGCAGCTGCTTCTTCAAAAGATAAAGCTGCTGATGATGATGGAAATGCCAATGAAATACCACAGAACACAGATTCTGTTAAAGATGAGGTAAGACGAGTATGTGATAGTTTCTAACAGTGAAATTAAAATAATTATTAAACACACGCTTAATTGGTCCTAGCTCAGCATACTACTGAACATCTAGAGTTCCCCAGTGTTTATGAACGATTATTGTAAAATCTTTATAAGCTGTGTTCCCCCTCTGCTTTTTCTGTAGCTCTACTAGTTGAGCATCATGCTCCCCATCCCAACATTGTAGCTTCTATTTCCACTGGTGAAAATGCATAATCCAACTGTTGTGTTCAATTCTATACATCTGTAGCTCTAACCAAGTATGATGACCAAAATGCAGCTTATGAAAATTGTAGCATTCTCTTTGGCTTAGATGTCTTTGCTATTGTACATTTCATTTCAGTTCAAAGCTCTTTTAATCCACATCAGTACAATCTTAGGAACTGATTGTTTGATCATGACCAACTAAATATGATTGATCACTGCATCATATTCAATCTGCAAGGTTCCAAGGATGGTTGCTTATGGTTGATGTCTGTTTTTCCTGTCTTTTCAGTCCACTGTTAAAGTCTTCACTGAAAGCAACTTTGATGAGTCTGTTGCTAAAGGGATTTCCTTCATCAAGTTTTATGCTCCATGGTAAGTGCTCATTGGTTAATTTGACCAGTTGCCAGTTTTCTTTGACCTTCAGATCATATGGGTTACTCCATAAAACTGCTGGGAAACTCTGACATAAGGGTAAAAGTCCAGAAAAAGGAATTTTGAAGAACAGTCTCACCCTTAAGATGACCTTAACTTTAATGTTTCATTGATTAAACTCTTTAGTTTATTTTTTGATCCAGTCAAAAAGAAGGACTCAGTACACAGAAGTTGACATGACAAGTTAACTGATTGACTTCACTGTACTGCAGTGCACAAAGCATGGATGCAGATTTTCATGGAGTGTGCCATATTCTTCAAACAATACAACTGTTAAAAGCTGTTATTTTTACTATCATAATTGGTCCAAATCTTTTGGAATGACAAGCTGTCTTTAGCTGTACACTGAAGACATTTAGATTTAAGATCAAAAGATGAAAACGAGATTATAGATGAGAATATTTCACCTTTTTTTTCTTGATATGTCTATTGTGTTTAAAAAAAAAAAAAAACTTGCCACCTTTGGTGTTTGCTGGATGACCTCCCATTTTTTTTAGCTGGGCAAAAGTGTATATGTGCTATACTGCTGTATAGTCTGCCACAGTTCTTCTGGAGACTTTGACCATCAGGCTTACTTCTTTTTCTTTGTATGTTTAACCTAGCAGCTTTCATTATGTTTTTTTTTTGTTGTCTGAAAAGTGGTCTGTTATGTACTGTGTTGCTTTTATTACTGATATTCAAACATTTTTGAGTATCATTTAATTTTTAGTTTAACCTTTAGTTTTTACCTAATTGATTTACGTAGCTTTTTTACATAGTGTCTTTTGTAGGAAGAAACAAAACATTTATACTGTAAACTTTTCTATTTTCCTGTCCTAACTTTTAGGACTTATATATTTATATAGGACATATATTTACACACTGGTTACATTCATGACAGGAAAGGTTAGTATTTCCCATTTGTCAATGATGGAAATTCAGTATCTCCAATTCGCCTAACACGTGTTTAGACTGTGGGAGGAAACCCTTGCAGACACAGGGGGAACATGCAATCTCTGTACAGAAAGGAACCAGGGAATCGAACCCAGGACTACAAATTATTCCTTATTATGGTTGGAAGGTCTGTTTGAGAAGGTAGTGCCTCTTACCCAGGATGCCAGCGTTCATTGTATGTTATGTTGAAGGTGTGGCCACTGCAAGAACCTGGCTCCTGTTTGGGAGGACCTGTCTAAGAAGGATTTTCCTGGCCTGACTGATGTCAAGATTGCTAAAGTGGACTGCACTGTTGAGAGAACCCTCTGCAACAGATTTTCAGTAAGTCACATACTGTTCTTTCTGTAATTATATATTTTTATTTGACCATTTAGGTTCCACTTAGCCCACCTCATATCCAATTATGTAGACAGATGTCAGTTTAGTACTTGGGTTTAAACTTGGGTACCTTAAAGGGCAACATGGTTTATAAAAACATCTTGCAGTACAATACAATAGGCAACTGCAGTGTACAAAACAGTTGTAAGCTACTTGCAGGAGTGCATTTAGCCTTAAACAGCATTAAATAGCATTTAATTTTAGTTACATTTAATTAGCATTTAATTACATTGCATGGATTTATCTGAAGGCAATGAAAGACAGTAATACACTTACAATGAGAATCCATGGTTGAGTCTGCCACCATTATCGAGGTCTCCCAAGTAGTAAACTCTCAGGTGAAACCTGAGTAAAACCTTTAAAGATGACATTATAAAAATTCATTATATATGCATATGCATATACAGTTGGGTCTCTGGAGTGCCTACCAAGCTACAAACCTTGAAACACAAAAACCCTGTCAGTTCTTAAAACAACCCCTATTCCAATGAAGTTGGGACGTGTAAAACGTAAAAAGAGAATACGATGATTTGGAAATCCTTTTCAACCCATATTCAATTGAATAAACTAGAACGTTATGTTATTTAATGTTCCAATGGATAAATTTAATTGTTTTTTTTGTTTGCAAATATTCACTCATTTTGAATTTGATGCCTGCAACACATTCCAAAACAGTTGGGACAGGGACAACAAAAGACTGGGAAAGTTGAGAAATATTCAAAAAACACCTAGAAGTGGCACTGCATTAAAAACCGACATTCTGTAATGGATATTAGCACATGGGCTCTGGAACAGTTCAGAAAACCATTGTCAGTGAACACAGTTCGTCATTCCGTCTACAACTGCAAGTTTAAGTTAAAACTACCACACTACCAAATCAAAAGCCATACATCAACAACACCCAGAAACACCACCAGCTTCTCTGGGCCCAAGCTCATCTGAAATGGACTGATGCAAAGTGGTAAAGTGTCCTGTGGTCTGACGAGGCCACATTTCAAATTGTTTTTGGAAATCATGGACATTGTGTCCTCCTGGCCAAAAAGAAAAAGGACTGTTATCAGCACAAAGTTCAAAAGCCAGCATCTCTGATGGTATGGGGGTGTGTTAGTGCCCATGGCATGGGTTACTTGCATATCTGTGAAGGAACTATTAATGCTGAAAAGTACATACAGGGGACGTCCCTGCTTCAGGAAGACAATGCCAAGCCACGTTCTGCACGTGTTACAACAGAGTGGGTTAGTGGTAAAAGAGTGTGGGTCCTAGATTGGCCTGCCTTCTCCCATTGAAAATGTGTGGTGCATTAGGAAGCACAAAATACAACAATGGAGACCCTGGACTGTTTATCAACTGAAGTTGTACATCAAGCAAGAATAGGAATTAATTCCACCTACAAAGCTTCAACAATTGGTGTCCTCAGTTCCCAAATGCTTATTGAGTGTTGTTAAAAGGAAAGGTG
>JAOVVG010000027.1:9366923-9377604 GCA_028566375.1 Leptodoras nelsoni
GTCAGAGACAGTAACTCATCTGTTGTTGCACAGTTTGTGTTAGTCATCCTCTAATCCTTCATCAGTGCTCACAGGATACTGCCTACAGGATGCTGGGGACTGGACATTTTTGGTTGGTGGACTATTTTCAGTCCAGCAGGGATACTGAGGTGTTTAAAACTTCAGCAGCACTGCTGTGTCTGATCCACACACACCAGGACAACACACACTAATACACCATCACCACATCAGTGTCACTGCAGTGTTGAGAATGATCCACCACCCAAATAGTACCTGATCTATGGTGGTCCTGTGGGGGTCCTTGTTATGGCAGGGACAGAGTGGCTGGACCCAAGATATTATCCCTCAGCCCAGCTGACAGATGGAATAATAAAAGGGACATGGTTAAGTAAATATATATTTATTAATTGGGGGAATAAATATATATAAATGTAACCCCAGAGAGATCATGGGGAAAAATAAAAAGGAAAGGTGTTTGTGTGTTTATCTTTTATATCTTCAAAAAGCATGACAACCTGGCTCGTCAGTGTAAGTGGCAGAGGAAAAGATTAGACCAAAGTCCTACCCTATATTCTCTTCTCTACAAAGAGGAGACTGATTACTTGACGCCAAAGCATTAGAAACATTGGAGCTGCCAGAGCAGCAGAGATGCAAAGTGCATCTATATGGGAAGTGGAACTGAGAAAATGGACAATGAGTGTAGAGAAAAGGAGGTGGTCATAATGTTATGCCTGAAATTGATAACAGTAAACACATTAATCAGGACAAAACTATCTCAATTCATTTAAAAAGGTTCCTAAATTTGTATGTAAAATAATGCATTATTAAATTATATAAAATAATCTTATACAAACAAGATGATAATGCAGAGAGAATCAGTGGTAATTCAGTCATAAATGCAAACCTCATTGTCATGCTTCTGTGCAAGTAGGCGACTCTCTCTGATGACAAGGTAGAGGGCAGCACAGGTCATCAGCACACCATGACCCATGTCCCCAAACATCACAGCAAACAGAAAAGGAAAGGTGATGATGGTATAGGGTGCTATAGGACAAAGAAATTATACAAGATTAGACCAACCTAATAAGGACATTTTTTTAGTTTGTCTTTTTCAGTTTGTTTGAGAAAGTGCTGTTTTTATATCTTGTCAAAAATTCCCCATAAAATATTAAAACAAAAATAAATTCACCAGTTTTGTTAAAATTCCTACCAATGTTAATATTTGCATAGTACCTGGGTTAATCTCCCTGTAGGTTCCAATTCCATAAGCATCTACAATGTTCTGGAAGCCGGAGGTGAATTTGTTTGTCTTGTTGTAGGTGGGTGGAGTCTGTTTGGTCTGCATTCTGTTCAAGATAGAAGGAACCGTGGATCCACTCCTCTCCTGCAAGTTTAATAACAGAGATGCTCAAATACATGGTACAAGATTTAAGCCACTGTTAATAAAGGTTACATGTCCATTTGGTTACATGCAATTATTTATTAATTAAAAAAAAAATTCTTTCCACTTTCAAGTGTTCTATGTATTAATATTAAAATGATTTATGTAGTACACATTGCTCCTAGGGCAGCAGGTTGGTGAATTAGGGAATATTGCCACCACATAGCTCCAGGGTCCCTGATTTAATCCTGGGTATGCATTCCTGTCTCTGTATAGTTTTTCCATTCTCTCTCTGTGCTCGCATGGGTTTCCTCTGGGTTCTCCAGTTTCCTTGCAATAGCAAAAACATTCAGTTAGGTCCATGCTACATGAATGCGTATGTACATGCACTGATGTCCCATGGCATAAGCCTTATGCCAAGTGTCATTTGGGTTGGCTCCAGATCCACCAAAAATAAGTGCAGATTTAAGTGACAACACAAAGCAAAGAAAAAGGATTCCACAGGCTACTTACAGTTGAGAAAAGAAAGAGCAGTCCATGTTTTTAGTGCATTACAGTGCATCTATATGGAAAAGTGGATTTTGATAACATGTGATCTCAATCCCAACACTCTCTCTCACACCATAAGGCTGATAAAGAAAATATCCTAAATCAATGTAAGGTGCAATGAGAACTATATTATTTAAGTGTGTGGGGTTGCTTCTCATCCAAGGGATTGGGCTCACTCACAGTTTTGCCTAAGAACACTGCCATGAATAAAGAATGGCTTCAAAACTTCCTCCAAGAGAAACTTTCCACCAAGGACTCAATTTGATGAGGAACAATGCTTTTCCCAGCATGATGGAGTACCATGTCACAAGGCAAAATTGATAACTATATGTCTTGGTGTACAAAACATTGAAATTATAGGTCCATTGCCTGGAAAAAAAGAAATACCATTGAGAACCTGTGGTCAATCCTCCAAAAGTGTGTAGACAAACAAAAATACAGAAACTGTGATAAACTCCAAGCACTGATTAGGAAAGAATGGGTTGCCATCAGTCAGGATATCCAGCATGCCAGGGCGAACTACAGAAGACTTGAAAAAGAAGGCTCAATACTGTAAATATTCTTTGCATAAACCTGATGTATTTGTTGAAAAAATATGAATATTACTTCAGTATACCATAGAAACAGCTAATAGCAGCTAACCTTGTAAAAAACATAATCTCTGTCCATCTCAAAACCTTTGGGCATGACTGTAGCCTGCCTACAAGATGTTGTACAATCAGATAAATCAATTAGAAAGGCAGAATGATTTCACGCTTCACCTGGCTCCAAAGGCAAATGGGTCCACAAATTATTACTCTGTTATGAGAACAGAGTTACCAATTATAAGGACTGCACAATCATCTAGCAGGTCAAGGAAGCACATATGCCCAGGAAAGTGGCATCAAGATGCAGAGGTGGTGTCCCAAGTTTTGGGAGAAGTGTGGAAACAAACAAGTTTGATCATTCACTGATGCAGAAACCACTCATGGTTGACTGTGGTTATCCATGATGAAGCAGGACAGTCCATTCATTTAGGACATACATATAAAAGTATCCAGCCCCTGGTAGGTATATGGTGTCCGCAGAGCTGCAGTTACCTACATAACTAGCATTTTCTCAAGGGGGGGTGGACAACCTGGAGGGAATCTACATGAGCACTGGGAGAATACAAAACCCAGCAGTACAGACAGTAAACCAACCTCAGGATCAAACATAGGACCCTGGAACTGTGAGGCAGCAATGTTAGCTGCTTCACCATCAAGCAATTCTGGCTGAGATTTATCTTGCATAAATATAAAATTGATAGATGAAAAAGATATAAAGGTTTAGGAATCTAATGAAAGAAATTTGAAAAACAACTGAGTATGAACATCAATTAGAATTTGCTTTCTCACCGTGCCCCTCCGTAGGGCAAACTGTATAGAGTCCAGGTCAGAGACAGGGCACCACACTTCTGCAATCAAACATTTTTGAGTCACGTCAATATTGCAGAGGTTCAGTGTGTGGTAGATAGCCTTCATCTTCCTCACTTTAATGAACCATACACGCAGAGTTTTAGCTGCAGCCTGAAGAACCCTCTGCCGATGATCCTCAGTTTGATTCAGCACCTACATTAAACAACACATGACATTTATTCAAATCCAGCACAGCAGCATTTGACACTATACACACACATTTTAATAGACACACCTGTACATCTGCTCATTAATGCAGTTATCTAATCAACCAATCATGTGGTAGCATCACAATGCACAAAATCAGATACCAGTCAAGAGCTTAAGTTAATGTTCACATCAAACCTCTAAATGAAGAAAAAGTGTGACAGTTTCAGCTTGTATCTCAGCATGTCTAGCAGACATTGCTTCATGGATGACAGACCACCACCTCAAGCTAAACCCAAGCAAGACAGAGCTGCTTCACATCCCAGGAGTTGTTGGTCTTCATTGTGATCTATTAATTTCCTTTGAGAACACCCTGATCATTCCATCTATAGAACACATAGCCTCTGAGAAGTTGATGATCAGTTTTCTTTTGCGGCTCATGTTGCTAACCTGACTCAATCATGCAGATTTGTCCTTCACAACATTTGGATAACTTGATAATTTCTCTTGTATTTCTCTTAGCACCCACGTACTTGTTCAGTCTCTTGCCATTTCAAGACTAGACTATGCATAGCCTTCCTAGGCTTCCTATGCATGCCATCAGGCCCCTGCAACTGATCCAGAATGCTGCAGCTCAACGTGTATTCAATGAACTCTATCTTAGTGTCCAAAAGCAGAATCACTTGCTGTCTTCAAACACTTCTTTCATGAGCACTCAAATGAGCATTAATTCAATTTGACACTACCTTTGCATCTGTTAAAGCTCTTACCACACTTATAACAGTTATTGTTTTGACTATGTCTATGTCACTGGTTTTGCATAGCTTAGGAGTACTTTCAGGTTATATTACTTATTTTGCTTGTAATTGTTGTTTTAGGTTTTATATGGCTTATTTATAGCAGTATCATAGCACCAGGAATTTGGGTCTACCAGCACTAGATTTGGATATTCAAATCAAATATCAAATGTCGATTAGGTTTACAGAAATAGAACGAGCACATACCAGTATAAAATACAAATAAAAGTCATAACCAAACCAAACTGAGTCACCACTTTATATTAAAACATAATACTTTTGGTCTTTTATCTAAGGGTAAAATATACTGCCATATGTGCCAATCATGCTTATAATATTTCCTGCTTATGTTGGATTGTGTTTCCGATTCAAATTTTGATCTTCACTCACTGTACTCACTACTAGTTATGACGTGTTTTTAACTACTCTCAATTTATGGTTTAGAACCAACTTTCCACTTTGGTTTCATAAACATTTAGATAATTATCTAAAAATAGATAATTTGAGATTAGTTATACCATCTGCAGATCATCAATTCGGGTGTTCACACCAGCTGCCATCTCTTTCCTCTCCTGTGGGGTTTCAGGACAAGGGTACAGGGATGCACGGAACCTGACAAATAAATTCATGATTAAAGATATGTGAAAGATAGTAGCAAGAAATAGAGATATGTGTGGAACCTTTAATAACTATGAAAGGACACTAATCAACTCAATCTCTCTTTTACTTTAAAAGAGCAACTCCAGCAGCCTTTTTCCCTGTTGCCATGCCTCCATTTTTAAACACCTTAGAAACACCTGCCACTTCACACCTTTATATAATAACTAGGGAGAAGGCTCAACCATAGAAATACTGTCAATATTATTTACTTTCAGGTAAATAATGGATATGTGTATTATGGACATTTTCATAGCTCCAGAACACAAATTAATGAGTCCTTTAATTGGCAGGTAATCTTGACTTTATATTATGCTGTGATCGTGCCATGATGCATTGCAATGCAAAAATGTGACAATGTGCATCTTGGACAAATCACAATATCACGTTTGCTTTGTTTATAATGCCATCTAATGTATGTAATAGCATTTTTTAAACAGCAGAGGGCTGTCCACCATCAGTAACACGCCATACGTCATGCTTTCATACAGCCCCAATTCCAATGAAGTTGGGACGTGTAAACAGAATAAGATGACTTGCAAATCCCTTTCAACCCATATTCAATTGAATACAGTACAAATACAAGATACTTAACGTTCAAAAGGATAAACCTTATTGTTTTTGGCAAATATTCACTCATTTTGAATTTGATTTTGACTGAATTTGAAAACAGTTAGGACAGGGGCATGTTTACCACTGTGTTAAATCACCTTTCCTTTTAACAACAGTCAATAAGATATTTTGGGAACTGAGGACACTAATTGTTGAAGCTTTGTAGGTGGATGTACATCTGTCTGGGGTCTCCGTTGTTGTATATTGCGCTTCATAATGCACCACACATTTTCAATGGGAGACAGGTCTGGACTGCAGGCAGGTCCGTCTAGTACCCACACTCTTTTACTACCAGTCCACGCTGTTGTAACCCGTGCAGAATGTGGCTTGGAGTTGTCAAGCAGGGTTGTCTAAAGACATTGCTTGGATGGCAGTATATGTTGCTCTAAAACCTGTATGTACCTTTCAGTATTAATGGTTCCTTCACAGATGTCCAACTACCCATCTGAAATGTGGACTTGTCAGACCACATGACCCTTTTCCACTTTGCGGCAGTCCATCTCAGATGAGCTTGGGCCCAGAGAAGCCGGCAACGTTTCTGGGTGTTGTTGATATATGGCTTTCGTTTTGCATGGTAGAGTTTTAACTTGCACTTTAACTTGCATAACAATGCTTTTCTGAAGTGTTCCTGAGCCCATGTGGTAATCTGATACAGGTCATCTGTTACAGAATTATGTCGGTTTTTAATGCAGTGCCTCCTGAGGGATCGAAGGTCAGAGGCATTCAGTGTTGGTTTTCGGCCTTGCCACTTACTTGCAGAAATTTCTCCAGATTCTCTGAGTCTTTTGATGATATTATGGACTGTAGATGAAGAAATCCCTACATTCCTTGCAATTGCACATTGAGAAAGGTTGCTCTTAAACTGCTGGACTATTTGCTCATGCAGTTGTTCACAAAGTGGTGACCCTCACCTCATCCTTGCTTGTGAATGACCGAGCCTTTATACCCTGACTCAATCATAACACTCACCTGTTTCTAATTAACTTGTTCACCTGTGGAATGTTCCAAACAGGTGTTTTTTAAGCATTCCTCAACTCTCCGAGTCTTTTGTTGTCCCTGTCCCAACTGTTTTGGAATGTTTTACAGGCATCAAATTCAAAATGAGTGAATATTTGCAAAAAAACAACAAAGTTTATCCATTTGAATATTAAATATCTTGTCTTTGTAGTGCAATCAATTGAATATGGGTTAAAAAAGGATTTGCAAATCATCGTATTCTGTTTTATGTTTTACACAATGTACCAACTTCATTGGAACTGGGGTTGTACAACACTATGTCTTCCCCCTCATTAACAGCCAGGCAGCTTCAAAACAAAAGCAAACATGATGTAAACTTTGCAAGAGGCAAACAGTTTAGCAATAAACACAGAAGGGTGGACTACAAGGGCTACCCAGCGCTATGTCACTATAACAGCACGTGTTCAACAGAGAGTGGGAAAAGGCGAGCTACATACTCCAAACTCTTTTTGAGTCACACACCAGGCTAAACATAGCTGAGGAAATCCCCTGTTTCAGAGTGAGAACTTGAAAAAGCTAATCAGAACATCGGACAGTAGACATTGCTCAAAATATGGAAGTAGCAGTGAAAGAGACTAGACTAGCACACATAAAGTGTTTTGCACACACTTTAAATCTTTCTACCCAAGCAGGACTAAACTGTGTAAACCATGTCAGTTGGTTTTTCTGTCGACTTCCACTGCTGTGCTCACCGCAAAACAGAGATTATTGCAGATCCCCCTGCATAAACTTATCTTCTTTCTTTTAATTAAACGTAGACTAAAAATTCTTTGTTTAAGTTTTTACTCAAGAAAAATACACATTATTTTGAATTGTTATTCTTCAAAAATAAAAAAGGAATGTTTTCACTCAGTTATTTTAGATATGGTGAAGCTGCAAAAAACTATACAAGATAATGTGCATTGTTTTACACTTCAGAAAAAAAAACTGTCTTTCAATTGTGTTTAATTTTGTTGCAAGAAAATCGAATCGTGAACTCAGTATCATGAATCGAATCGAATCGTGAGCAGACTGTATCGCTACACCCCTAGTATTTAATATCAACAGAATCAATTCATATTCTTAGCTGTCCTGTAAAATAGCTACCTACCCTTCACAGATCTTTTTCACACGATTTTTCAGTTGGTCCCCTTGGAAAAAGATGATAAATACTGACTTATGCACTTGATCTCCCTGTAAGACAAATAAATTACAGCTATAAGCTTTACAGTTTCATCAGATTATTAAATATTGTAGTACAAACAAGTGGCCATAATGACCATCCAAAATACATTTAGTATCTATATATGAGAACATTAGTGTATAGAAACAAAGTATAAATTAATGAATGGATTGGTAGCACTCACTGTTGTAGGATCCTCAAGGGGGTCCTCAATCTCAGCCAGTCGTAAAAACACATTGCCACGACAAACCCTCCAAAGCATCCGCTCAAATGTGGGTATCCGTTCACGGCTTATTACACCAGCAACAAACCTGCAAAGCCAATCTGCATTACACATTGTTCAGATAAATTGTTGATAGATAGGAACTTAAAAAGCAATTACATTAGGTACTAGGACCATGATCACATTGCACATTAAAGACTCACCCAAGCCTCAGTGGTGCCCCTCTCCCAGCCTCACCAGGATCCAAAAGAGATGAAGTCTCCTCCAGCAAGTTGGGGTCTTCCATCTAGTAATAATAAAGTAAACATGACTTCAAGTGTATAGCCTAAGGTCCCCACTATGTTCTGAACATTCATGTCAACCACAGTGAGGCTGTGGCCACTCTCCATTCATATAAACATGTAAACACATGGTGGAATATTGCTCTTTACTGAAAATAGGAAACGCTCAACATTCTGGTACTGTTCTTTATTGTGGGTGAGAATTATTCAATTTGCTGAATTATGCACTCATTACTAGACTATTGGGGGTGAATATCACTCAAACATCACAGGAGTTAAAAGTGCATTACATTACATAGCATTTAGCTGACGCTTTTGTCCAAAGCGACTTACATAACTAAACATAGCTGAGGAAATCCCCTGTTTCAGAGTGAGAACTTGAAAAAGCTAATCAGAACATCGGACAGCAGACATTGCTCAAAATATGTCCTCAATATAGTCTAGTAATAATAAAGTAATAATCTAGTAATAATAAAGTAAACATGACTTCAAGTGTATAGCCTAAGGTCCCCACTATGTTCTGAACATTCATGTCAACCACAGTGAGGCTGTGGCCACTCTCCATTCATATAAACATGTAAACACATGGTGGAATATTGCTCTTTACTGAAAATAGGAAACGCTCAACATTCTGGTACTGTTCTTTATTGTGGGTGAGAATTATTCAATTTGCTGAATTATGCACTCATTACTAGACTATTGGGGGTGAATATCACTCAAACATCACAGGAGTTGCAAGTGCATTACATTACATAGCATTTAGCTGACGCTTTTGTCCAAAGCGACTTACAAGACCCGTCAGCAACGCATTGCAGTAGTCAAGATGGCATAGCCTAATCCAGTATATAAATCCTGGAGAACACAGACACAATTGTGTTCATGTGACACTCCTCTTAGTGCCATCCAGTTGGTAGTTACAAGGCAATTCAAGTGGCATTCAATGAAAAAGGCACCATGTGACCTGATTCAAGTATGTGTAATCACTTTCCTTACCCAGTAGGCTAAATTGCTTTTAGACATGGGATTTATGGTGCTCCCTTAAGGTCACGAAGAGTTGGCAAGTGACCTGCCAGTGCACCTTAATTTCTCACCTGCTTCCTTATGCATATTCTCACCGGAATGCAGATAGGATGCTGGGTAGAAATGGTATCTCACAGTATGTCTGGTCAATTAGGTCAACTGTGAAACAAAGTAGATGGTTTGACTTCTGCTTAACCAGAGGTGACTGAACCACCTTCTTGTTGACTTGTCAATCTTCAGATATAGGCTTGCCACGAGACATTGCACATAACACTCACCTGGGCAAACAGCCCAGACGCTCACATGAGAAAATGAAAGACCCAGCGTTAATTTTTCCAAGATAGCATAACAGCAGTCTGTAGTTCAGTACGTATGGTACATTCAGTACCATAGCAGTGCTCCTGATTTTCACTTCAATCATTAGTGTCCTTTGTCAAGCTTTTTACACTTTCTTCTGAAATGGGCCTCAAGTTCAGAGAATGAGCAGTAGTCAGTGATCAGCACATCAGGGTCTATCTTTATATTCAAGGTGGCTGTATTACAACCCCAATTCCAATAAATGTGGGATGTTGTGTAAAACATAAAACAGAATACAATGATTTGCAAATCCTCTTCAACCTATATTCAATTGAATACACTACAAAGACAACATATTTAATGTTCAAATGGATAAACATTATTGTTTTTTTGCAAATATTCACTCAGTTTGAATTTGATGCCTGCAACACATTCCAAAACAGTTGGCACAGGGGCAACAAAAAACTGGGAAAGTTTAGGAATGCTCAAAAAACACCTGTTTGGAACATCCACAGGTGAACAGGTTACTTGGAAACAGGTGAGTGTCGTGATTGTGTCAGGGTAAAAAGGCTCAGTCATTCACAAGCAAGGATGGGGCGAGGTTCACCACATTGTGAACGACTGTGTGAGCAAATAGTCCAACAGTTTAAGAACAATATTTTCCAACGTGCAATTGCAATGAATATAGGGATTTCTTCATCTACAGTCCATAATCTACAGTCCATCTAGAGAAATCTCTGCAAGTAAGTGGCAAAGCCGAAAACCAACATTGAATGCCCGTGACCTTTGATCTCTCAGGCGGCACTGCATTAAAAACTGTCATCAATCTGTAAAGGATATTACCACATGGGCTCAGGAACTATCCAGGCAATGTCTTTTTCAGTGACGTCCCTGCTTATTGCAGGAAGACAATGCCAAGCCACATTCTGCATGTGTTAAAACAGCGTGGCTTCATAGTAAAAGAGTGCAGGTACTAGACTGGCCTGCCTGCAGTCCCGACCTGTCTCCCATTGAAAATGTGTAGTGCATTATGAAGCGCAAAATACGACAACAGAGACCCCGGACTGTTGAGCAACTGAAGTTGTACATCAAGCAAGAATGG
>JAOVVG010000027.1:9804780-9816783 GCA_028566375.1 Leptodoras nelsoni
ACAGATGGACTACAGTCTGTAATTGTAGAACTACAAAGTGCATCTATATGGTAAGTGGAACTGAGAAAATGGACAATCAGTTTAGAGAAAAGGTCATAATGTTATGCCTGATCGGTGCATGTGTGTGTGTGTGTGTGTGTGTGTGTGTATGATCCAGAATGTGGGTTTGTATGTATCACCTGGCATTCTTCCATCCCCTGAGCACTTGCAGCCAAGCAGGTTGTGAGTGAGGCAGTCAGTATTAGAGTCAAAGCTGAAAAGATCACGCAGCTCCTCAGCTGAGAAGTTGATGTGCTCACCCCTTTTCCCAAGATCTACCACAGCTCCAGAAAGTCCCTGCTTACTCACCTGTCTCTGATAGATCTTTTCTTCTATGGTACCTGGCAGAGAAAAAGTTCACATTGAAAGTTTATCTGATTTCCCCCCTGTGGTCAGAGCTGCTAATTAGAGTAAATCCAGAGCTAGTGAAATTACAAGCTAATGTCCCTTTGGAATAGAAAAAGGGAGTTTATTGTCTATTTATGGCAGTCATACCAAGCAGTTTACAGTCTGGTAACCCTTAAAAGCAAAAACGGGAAAAAAACACATTTGAAGATTCTAAATTGTGGACCTTCTGACAGTAAGTAGCTGATTACAAAATAAACTTGCGTGTTTGCAACAAGGTTCATTAGCTTCTGTAATATGTGCAGGTAGATAGCCTAAGTAAGACTTCAGCCCAGTGACATCTGAACGGCTTTCCCAGACCACCTAAAATATTTCTATTCTGCAGACTGACCAAAAGCAAACAATGTTTTTTCTGTGAAAAGTCATGAATAGAGATGGAGCAGTTATAACGTTACAGTAGTGTAGTGTACAGTAATACAGTAGGTAATCGGGTGTTGCATGTGTTACAGTGTTGTTGGCATAGCAAAGTGGAAAAGTGTGACCAGTACTATTATTATCCAACCTGTTGTTAGAAATCTGTAGATGTGAACTATTTTTTTCTGCCCATCTCTCCATACTCGGGCCATGGCCTAGAACATTAATACAAATATAGCAAAAATACATTACTCATTCAATGCTCAATAAACAATACATTGTTACATCATTTAAATAATACAAAATCAGTGTTTATAAATGTCTCTAACTGGCAGTAAACCTGACCATGGCTGCGGGACTAAAAAATACTTAAAGTAGGTGTAGCAAGGTATGTCGGGGTTTGTGTGAGCATTACTGGGCTACTGCATAGGTGCTATTTTTAACAAACTGTGCAATGATTGGTGTGTGGTGTGAAAATGTAGATTAGAAAGCAGTAGTGAACATCATATAAAGGTGCACTCTAATAAATCAAGCAATTATAATATTTATCCTACTAATTGGTCTAGAGCAGCTATTTGGACCATTTTGTTATATATGAATTATTAGGAAACATTTTCAGCACCATCTACTGGCTGATCTTCTGTGCTTCATAAAGAACAGCAAAATATTTTTTTTATTTTTAAAATAAATTTGTGATTTATTAAGTTCCAGTAGTAGGAAATTGAATGCCTTTACAAATACTTGTAAAGGTATTAACTTATGCGTAAGCATCTGACGCAGCACTGTGTTCAACATGTTGATTTCCTTTGCCTGACTATTCGGCATGGACGAACCTGTATATCATTGGCTGGGTTCCAGTCTATATCATACAAAACCAGATGGGAAGCACCAACAAGGTTAAGTCCCACTCCTCCAGCCTTTGAACTGAGAAGAAACAGGAAGTGGGAGGAGTCTGGACGGTTAAAGGAGTCTACAATCCGCTGTCGCTGGGCAACAGGTGTCTGTCCGTCAAGCCGGCACCAGGTATAACCAAGGTGAGCACAGAGGTCTTGCAGCAGATCGAGTGTCTGTGTATAATTAGACACCAGCACAACCCTACAAACAAGGGAAAGTAAAGAACAAACAAAAAGGGCAGTTAAACAGGTAAAGAAATATACAAAAACTGATAATTGTGTTTGACAACTGTTAATTCAATCTCGATTCCTGTTTGTAAAACTATATAATGTCGAAAAGTTCAAGGGAGGTGAATAATTATTCAAGGAACTGTACATGAGTAATATGAAGCAAAATGTACTAATACATGGCCAAATGCTCAGATGTGTATGACTGTACTTGTCTGTGCGGTTGACATTCTTTATAGCAGCCAAAAGGTCTGCGAGCACCAGCAATTTCCCAGAGTCTCCTGTGCAGAAACTTCCATTGGCGTAGGCCTCAGGGAAAATGTCTACACCGAGGTTGTCGTATAAATCATCAGCCGCCTTCTCCTGAAACGCAGGCCAGAGAGCAATGGTAAAGACAAGCCATGTCAAAGTATCACCCATGCATGTACGTGGTTTCCGATACTGTACAACTTACTATTAACCACAATAAACAAAGGTTTGTTGCAATGTAACCCCTTTTGGTGAAACTGTAAAGAATTCAGTAGATCGCATGTTGGATTCCCAACAATGCTACAACTATCCATATCCAGAAGCCAAGGGAGCAAAATCGGCCATAGCATACACTCTCTCCTATCAATCACAGAAAGAGTAGAGAATTGCTGGTTTCTGTAAGCTCACACATGTGAAAGAGTACAGATAAAGAATTCTTCTTTTCCTCAAAGTGTTACGTTTCCCTGTGACTAACAGTAGTGAGTGAGCAAGCGAGTGAAAAGTGTTGGCTGGTCAAATACATTTAATTTTATGAAATGTATTCATTTCATACATTTTAGCAATCCCTAATGACTATGAGTTTCATAATGATTTTAAGAACTGGAATTGTTTTGGGGCTGGATGGGGTTGTGAACACACAACCTTAGATTCCCAGGAAAACCTTAACCGAGGTGCCATTCACTTATGATCACATGCATTCTAGAAATTGTTATGGATATCATATGGGTGAAATTATCTCCTCGGTAATCAGTCATGAAAGAAATGAATATGCATCTGCTAGCAACACAAGTAGCTGCTTGTGCATAGTCACAAACCTTTATCGTGTTGTAAAGGAGCCCGGGGTGGTTGCACAGTTTCTTCAGAGCATTAATGCAGGCAAGATGAGGGCTGTGCGTGGACACGCGTGTGCTGGCAGCAGTGAAACAGGCCCTGACAGCTCGGCTAGAGAGCAGCTCGTCGTACAGCTGCACCTGCAGCTCAGTGGGCCGGCAGAACACCGTCCATTCCAGACGCCCAGGTAAGAAACGGTTGATGATCTCCTGTGTCCGTCGAAGCGTGAAGGCACCGGTAAGCCGAGCAAGTTCTGCTGCTCGCTCTTTGCCTATGCACCTCTCATCCTACAACACATGCAATCCCACATCAACTTTGCACTTGCTCATAATTATCAAATTAGATTTGCCTTTGCCTTACAAACATCTTTATACACAAAATAAATATGCGCGGTCTGTCCAGAAAATAGCAAGCATGAAATTCCTGTGCTCTGTAGGGCTTACACATGGGGATGGTTCTTCAAGGTCTGTTAGAGAGTGGGATCTCAGATAAACGGTAGGACCTGTTTCAGTTGCATTCTAGCCTTTGCACAGTGCCCAGATATTCCCCAGATGTTGTCTTAGTGAAACCCTGCTGAAGTGTCTCATCACTGGAACAATACAAGCGAGTTTGGAGCAAATGTTGGATTGTTTAACAAGAGAGCCCAATTTCCTGAACAGACACTACAGCACAGTAAAGACCATCCATAGAGCCACGATCGAGGATCTGAACACCCTCACAGTTGACGATTTCAAGCCCTGATACCAATAACAGGAGGGTGTGTTTTTACAAGGATCGTATTTTGAAGGAGATCATATTGAATTGTAAATGTTTTTAAAAAAAATAAATTCTCATTACTTTCCGGACAGACCTCATACATATGGAGGTATTTTATTTTAATGTGTGTGCTACCTCCATGCAGGTGGGCTGACGAGATTTGAGGATTGGCTCTTCATAAATCTTTCTGTAGGCTGCTGAAGTTCCCAAAATGCCTGGATTCACAAACTCAACAATGGAGTAGAACTCTTGGAGATCATTCTGAACAGGGGTTCCTGGTGATGATTACAGAAACACACTAAAACTGTAGTATTACTTACTGTATTTTAATCTATGAGTGGGTCAGTCTGTCTGTTTGCAAAATGTCAGATCAAAACCAATGGTCTGTTGATGTACAGGGTCACAGCGCTGTTAGTTTCATTAGTCCTGATGTTACTTTGCTGTGAAGATAACTAATGGGAATGTTTTTTAGAGAATGGAGAAAAACAGAGAATCTGGGGGAACCCCACATGGACACAATGACAAAATAATGCAGTGCTAAAGAATAGGCCATCATGCTGCCCATGTCAAAATTTGTTTTTATTGCTCTTTATCTGTCTTGTATCTTCTCTGCACTGGCATACCATGTTTTTTAGGTCTGTCAAGACCATTTTTGTGATTTGTTTGCATTTCTCATAATTTCTAGCTAAAAACGAACTGCATATAACCAGAAATGTGAGAACGTAGAGTTTGTTATCTATGGCTATTCATGACAGGAACAAGGTTACCTTGATATGCATGTCTCATCACAAATTCAATGCATGGGGCATGGGCAATTTTGTATCTCAAATTCACCTAACTTACACGTCTTTGGACTGTGGGAGGAAACCAGCGTACCCAGAGTAAACCCATGCCGACTCCACACAGAAAGGAGCCAGACGGCTCCACCTGCAATCGAGCCCGGGACCTTCTTGCTGTGAGGCGACAGTGCTACCCACCGAGCCGTGCTCTCCCAGATAGTAGAGTTTGTGTGTGTGTGTGTGGCTGACCTGTAAGTATTACCCGGCGTTCACAGGCCAGGGCTGTGAGAGCGCCGGCTGTCTTGATATTGCTGTTTTTAAGCCGATGACCCTCATCACAGATGACCACACCAAACTCCAGCTTCTTTAAGTTGTCTACCGAGCGCAGTAGCATCTCATAACTGATGACCATCACAGGACACAGAGGAGAGGATATAAAGTCTTCCACACGATTCTCCTGTGGAAAAAAACATGCACACCCAGATGAGGTACATCCACTGGTTTGTGAAGTATTGTAGCCAAATAAGCTCTCAATCCGGTGTAGACGTGAACACACTTTTGAATGCAAAGACAAACACACACATTAAGACAAACCTGATCAACAGTGTAAACGCTGATCCTCTCTCTGCCAAGCCATTTGTTGAATTCTACAGCCCAGTTTTTCACCAAGCTACCAGGACAAACCACCAACGCTCTCTTCAGTACAGGTCGCCCACCATAAGGCCCCTGTTTCAGTAGAGTCCACAACACACACACGCATTGCAGAGTCTTCCCCAAACCCATCTCATCTGCTAAAATGGCACCACCGCGGCCAGCCAACCTGCAACATATAACACAAACACACTGACAATGGCTGTTTCCCAATGTCAAGGACGCATCCTTGGTAGGATGGAACCTCTCAAGTCTTCAGAGGCTAGGCACGATTCGTTCCTAGCATTCACAGAACACATAGTCATGGAACAGTCTAGTGAATGTGCAGATGTGCTTCACTGAAAAGGTTCCTAAACAAACTCCTTCAATCTTCCCTGGAAGCATTTTTTGGTTGCTTATGCCAATGCTTTCCTTAGTCTTCAACAATAAAATTAAAAGAGTAAACATATGAGCAAAATTATTATGACCACATGTCTATAATGCAGGTCTTCCCACCTCCCCAATTCTCCTGCATCAAACACGATGACTACCAAAACTGTTTGTGTAATATATCCTAGACCTTGGCATGAGCCATTATTATGAGATCAATGTCAGTAGCTTGACCTATAAGTGGCCATAATGTTTTGGCTCATGTTTTTAATGTCCGTGCTTTTAGGCAGCAATCAAAAAGTGATATCTCTTTAGTGTCTCTTTTCTACACATAACACAAATCTTAATCTTTCAGTCTTTTATCTTCTACCACTTCCCTGCCACCGCCTCCCCTTATACCATGCATGGGTGCACAAATCAGTAGGACAACAGATTCTGTTTCCAAGCAACAGTTTGCCACAAATCTGTGATTTGAAAAAAAAGTGTATTTTAATAACAGTATGGGAAAAAAAAGAGAAAATGTCTCCTACCTCATTCCCATGAGACATTCATACAGGAAAACCACACCCTCCCTCTGATGTGGTCGCAGATGATTTGTTAGGTGAGGGTCAACAACCACGTCCACTAACGGGAGCCCGCTTCTGTTACAAAGCCACTGATGATTGGCTGAGGGCCGAGGCATCACAAGGGCTCCTGATTAGAGAAATTCCAAAAGTCTGTTGTTATTAATAATTTACTTTTAAATGTTAAAAGCTATGTGCAACCTGCTACAGTTAGATACACTCATCATAGCCATGATGGTCATGACAATATTTCAGTGATTTCTTTGAACTGTTTTTTCTGTGTGAGAATGAATGAACAACACATCTTTAACAAAAAAAACGTATTTGAGACAATTCCTGATGGGTGGGGGAGTGGGGGTTTGGGGGGGGACAGCACACCTAATATTTGGTTAAACATCCCTTAGTAAGTTCCTTTTGGTAGCCAGAATTCTGGTTGGATATTTGACCAGTCTTTTTGGCAGAATTGGTAGATTTCAGTTTAATTTGATGCCTTTCAGCCACAGTCCACATATTTGAAGTCCTCAAGAACACCTTCACATTAGCCTGCTTAGTCCATATCAGCCCTGATGTCTGTTCGGGGTCACTGTACTGTTGGAACACCCAATTGTATCCATTTTTCAACCATCTAGCTGATGGTTGATGGTTTGAGGTTATGCTGAAAAATTCTGAGTCTTCATTTTCCATCATTTCATTTTCAAGGTATCAGTTCCACAGGCAGCAAAAGCATGATGCTACCACCACTATGCTTAACAGTTGGTACAGTGTACTTGGGGTTGAATTACTTCTCCAAACATACCTCTGGTCATTGTGGCCAAACAACTCTATTGCGAAGGTGTTGATTTTGGTGCAAGGGCTTCTTTCTTGGACAGGAGCCTCTCTTTGGTTAAAATTTTAATACTTTGAATTCAGTGCATTTACTTAAGACAAATGTAATTCTGACAAAATCATATACTGGACGTAATACTTTTTTTTATGTGTATATGGTTGCTGAATATTATGTTTGAAAACACTGCATTGGATTATATATATTCCTTCAAGAAAAATATGAATGTTAAACTGCACAGCAGGTGAATATTATTGCATCATAAAATATCAGTGCCTATGAGGTTCAAGAAGGAAACTCGGGTTAGCAAAGTTATTGTGTTGTAGGTATTTCATTTAGAAATTGAGGGTCTGAAGTGCTCTTTTCCCTCAAGACAGCTTCAGAGCCTCAGTGGAATCAAAATCAAAAATCGAATCAAAGCTCAAAACCCATTTTATTTCTCAAAGCTATTCATCATTCATTGGTAAAGTAGTTATTCTATCCGGCTGGTCTTATCTCCATTTTGTAAAAAGCATCTTGTTATATAAAATGTTTGTGTATTATTTGTCATTTCCTAATCGTTCATTCCTTCAGATTAAAAAAACCTTAAGCTTGAGTATGGCACAGTGTAACTTAAACAGCAACTACAACCCCAATTCCAATGAAGCTGGGACGTTGTGTGAAACATGAATAAAAACAGAATATGATGATTTGCAAATCCTTTTCAACCCATATTCATTTGAATACACTACAAAGACAAGATAACGGATAAACTTTATTGTTTTTTTGTAAATATTCACTCATTTTGAATTTGATGCTTGCAACACGTTCCAAAACAGTTGGGACAGGGGCAACAAAAGGCTGGGAAAGTTTAGGAATGCTCAAAAAATACCTGTTTGGAATATTCCACAGGTGAACAGGGTAATTGTAAACAGGTGAGTGTCATGACTGGGTATAAAGGGAGCATCCCCGAAAGGCTCAGTCGTTCACAAGCAAGAATGGGGTGAGGTTCACCACAACTGCATCAGCAAATAGTCCAACAGTTTAAGAACAACATTTTCCAACATGAAATGAAGGAATGTAGGGATTTCATCATCTACAGTCCATAATATCATCAAAAGATTCAGAAAATCCGAAGAAATCTCTGCAAGTAAGCAGCAAGGCCAAAAACCAACATTGAATGCCTGTGACCTTTGATCCCTCAGACGGCACTGCATTAAAAACCGACATCATTCTGTAACAGATATTACCACATGGGCTCAGGAACACTTCAGAAAACCACTGTCAGAGAACACAGTTCATCACTCCATCTACAAGTACAAGTTAAAACTCTAACTTCATTGGAATTGGGGTTGTACTACTACTACTACTACCTCATTCATTCATTTTCAGTAACCACCTTATCCTGGTCAGGGTCATGTTATTATCTGTAAATAAACAGTGAGAGCTGAAAAGCAGTTCACAAACTACAGAGTGATCTCTAAGCATGCTTCTGCTAACATTGAACAATACCGAAGTTCATTTCTTGAGCTTGATTAGCAGCGTCTCAAGTAAAAAACAAATAATAATAAAAAAAACTACCAATATGTGCTGCTATAGGAAAATATTAAATGATGGGAGAGTGTTGTGACTCAACATGCAGTGTTCTTGCACTTTATGCCTCTTATACCAAAGTAATTCCGAATGAATACATTTTGCATTAATTGTAGAATAACACATCACAGTATTCATGTATAGTTACATTTAATATTGCAAAATGTCCAGAAAACTGGTTAGTTCCTGTTACTGCATTAGACGAAATGCATCATATTAATGATTACATCCATTATTAATGCATTGATGTGGTTCACCCACCACACAAAACTCTCTGTAAATTGTCACTATAGAAACAATACCATGTTAGAACTAGCACGTTAATATTAATATCACAGCCAGTCTTGCAAGCTAATATGAAGATCGTAAAAACATCACCTGGTCTTTTTTCCCAATCCTCAATTCTCTAGTTTCAGAGAGTCTGTGCGCACAGTATCCTCAGATGATTTTTCTCGACTCCACATCAAGGTTTGGTGTCAGGTGCTTCTGCTCACCATGGTTGTAAAGAGTTGTTATTTTAGTTACCACAGAATCAACCCAGTCTGGTCATCAGCATTTTTCTGCTGTCAGGGGAGGTTTTTACACCATTCTGTGCTCTCTACAATCTGTCAGCCCTAGAGACTGTTGTGTGTAAAAGTCCCAGGAGATTCACAGTTTCTGAAATACTCATGTCACTGTCAAAGTCAATGCCACAGATCACATTTTTCCCCCAGTCTGTTGTTTGATGTGAACTTTAACAGTTTGCACATGATTTTATGCATTGTGCTGCTGAACCATGATGCCACATGGCTGACTGAATAACAGCATGAATGCACACCAGTTCATTAGATGGTGTAACTAAATTGTACTTGGATTTTGTGCACTCAAAATTGAGAAAACACAACCAAAACAGACTTGTTTTTATTAGTTTTGTCAGCTGCTGGAATATTAGTAGTGGAATAGGACAGAAAAGTTCTTTCTGTATTCACTTGTGTATTGTGAGTCATATACAAGGCCAGTTACATACCTGGGCTATTAGGGTCATGTCTGGGCTTGTAGACAGGCCCCTCCGGTTCGGACACTCTCATAGTTGCATCCTTCAGCGCTGGTCTGGCAAAGGGTTTGGCCAGCTGAGGTCTCTGATGTCTCGCTGGTGCTTTGGCAGTCGTCTCTAGAGGAACCTCTACAATAGCGTCTTGAAAACATCGCCCTTTAGCGTAGTCTTCATCCGAGATGACCCCCATGATCTCGATCTGCTTGCCTCCTACCATTAAAGTCTGGCCCTCAGACAGACTCTCCAGCTCGGACGCTTTGTAACCCGACCCTTAAATACACATTCACAAAAAATTAAGTTGCAGCTCTAAAACTGCTCAGGAGAAAAGTAAATGTATAACTATGCACGTGTAGCTGACTTGTGCTGGAAGAGTAACAGATTACAAAGAAAAGCTCAGGGCAGCTTCGGAAACTTATCTTTAATTATCTCTGCGACTGTAAAACTGTAAAGCAGCATACAGTGAGTGTGAACAGTGAGTGTGTGACCCTGACCAGGATAAAGTAGTTACTGACAATAAATGAATGAATGATTCGTCATGGCCTGTACAGCTACATGGCTGAGTCTTGCACTGCAGATTCTCAGCCACCCACAAGATGACGCCTAAGAAAGATTTCTGAACTCCCACACTAGCTTTCTTACCCAATACAGTTGCAAGGACAGAAGATATATAAGCCATATAAGCCAAACACCTACAATCCTGCCTTTACATTACGAGGATTGTAAATGCGTGTAGCGGTGTGTTCACCTCGACCAATATCTTTTCCCTCCATGTCTTTGAGGACAACGCTGCGTCCTGTGGCCACAAGCACAGCATCACCTTCCCAGCGCTTGTGCTTCCTGGAAGAAGCCTTGCACCACATTACACTGTAGTACCTTGCTAAAACACACATGCACAAACATATTAATCAACTGATTAATTAGCAGCAACTGGAGAAGACATTTTGCACAGGATTTATCTACATTTCATGTCTCCATATGCAATGTATAGCAGATCTTGTATAGGACTTGTATCGAAAAATGCTTCAACCAATCAGAAAACAGGTTTGGGAAGTAAAATAGACGTGACTACACAACAAAAAATTACTGCTTTATTATTGCAACAAAATGATGTCCATCATGTCAGACTCATAGCCACAGACAGTTGAAGGAAAAAAGTAAATCAAATAAAAGTCATTTGTAAAAACGGCAGTTACTGTCTTCACTACTTTTTGTGTGCTTGTTAAATTAGGGGCAGTCCATGGCGTAGCCGTGCAGCTCTTAGTTTCTCCACTTTGACCTTTGACCTCAAGAGTTCCTCCTCCAACTGTTGCTTTCTTTTTAGCCCCTCTCGTTTCTCGTCTAGATATTGTCCAAGCTTCCTATGATTGGCCAGTAAAAGCTCATGCTCTTCCCGCATCATCTGCAAAGACTCTGCCTCAAGTGCGGGGTTTCTGAAGAAAACGCCTCCCCTATCGTACAGGCTGTGTCTGGACGCGGGCGCTGAAGGTGATGGAGGGAGATGCACAGAGGAGGGGCAAGGTGAGAGGGAGGCCACGTAAACGTTTGAGAGTAGCTCTTCTTCCTCTTCCTCCTCCTCAACTGCATTGTCAGTCTGTGCAATGGGTTCCTGACTGTGTGGAGTTGGTAATGGAACAGGTGAATCATGTGGGACTACAATCTGGAGATCAGGTGGGGGTTTGACATCCTCTGACTCCAATCTCATTGCTCTGGGAGGAGGCGTGTAGTCCGGGATGGCAGGAAGAGACGAGCTGCTGCCGGGTTGCTCAACTGGAGAGTTCATCCTGTACTGCAACCTGACAGAAAAAAATAAAAGTCATTAACTGTCTTATTACATGTCAGCACAAGTAAAACTCAACATGAACTTTGATGCTATGGAATCTGAGGGAAAGCCTAATGCCACATGTCCTAATGTTTGTGTTGGTCATCCTCTAATCCTTCATCAGGATGCTGCCTACAGGATGCTGGTGACTGGACATTTTTGGTTGATGGACTATTTTTAGTCCAGCTGTTTAAAAACTCCAGTCTGTAATTGTAGAACTACAAAGTGCATCTTTATGGTAAGTGGAACTGATAAAATGGACAATGAGTGTAGAGAGTTGGTCATAATGTTATGCCTGATCGGTGTATATACTGTATCATGTAACATCATCTTAACCTTGCTGTAAAATATTAGAAAACAGGAAACCTGACATCACTGTTTGATTTCACTCTTAAAGGAAAAGCTGCAGAGCTTTACTCTTTTAGTCTGTTCGGCTCTTTACAATCCGCTCAAACACATCCAGCTGTCTTTTAAGCAAAAAAAGAAGTAAGTCTCCAGAAGAGCTGTGGCAGATTCTCCAAGATGCTTACAAGCCAATTTCCTTATAAATCTGCACACATTGTACATATATATATAGGGGTTAGACAATGAAACTGAAACACCTGTCATTTTAGACCACAATAATGTATTAGTATGGTG
>JAOVVG010000027.1:9864249-9875467 GCA_028566375.1 Leptodoras nelsoni
ATATATATAGTGTATAGTGTGATGTAGTGATGAATTTACTAATTTATGGGAGATTAGTCTCACTTTGTTGTGAGCTATTTCGTGTGTGTGTGTGTGTGTGTGTGTGTGTTTCCTTCCTGGTCCATTGCCACGTCCCTGTTTTCGAGCACCAATGAGAGAGCGCTCGCGCTGGCCAGGTAACGCGTTACCTGTGAGTCACGTGGGCGCTGGCCAGGTAAGAGGCGCGCACAAAAGCAAGCACGAGCGAGCAGCCATTACAGGGCTCGCGCGGCTGTTTTTTTTTTTGCATAGAGTTTCACACGCGATCGAAAGGCCGCGGAGGCATAAAGGAGCTGTGCGCGTGCTTACCTGTTCATAGGTGTAGGGGGTGACTGGGGGACTTCACTGTCACCTGGGGATTTCTTTGGTTATCAGGGTGTCGGGTTGTTAACATTCACTTTATTTCTCTCTCTCTCTATATATATATCTATATATCTGTCTTTTTAAAATGACGGTTAATCCTGAATACCTGGTGCTGCTCTTCACCACGACGTCCGGCGCGAGCGGAGAGCTGCTGGGTTCAGACGAGAAGGAAACCGTTCAGCTGCTGTGGCAGGTCGTCAATTTAGCCACTAAAAAGGTAGCTGCTGTGTTTTTATCCTAGGTTTCGACTATTCACAATAATTTACATAGATAGAATGGTTTGTCCCATTACATTATTTATTATTATTATTATTATTATTATTATGCTAAAAAAAAAAAAAAGCTCTCGACGACGACGACTATATATGTACCTACTAACACCTCGTCCTCGCGGATATGTGGACTATAGCTCTATAGCCCAGACACGTTTACACGGAGTATTTGTGTATTTTTATGTTTATTGTTTGTAAGTGAATGCTTGTTGTTGTTGTTAAGCCTGGTGAGGTGAATGAAGTGCTGGTGAAGCCGGAGTGTGTGGAGCTGACGGAGGAGTGCCGAGAGCTGAGCGGCCTCACCGAGGAGGCCCTTTCAGTGGCGGATCCACTCGAGGAAGCTCTCAGTCAGGTGGGGGATCAGACAGCATGAAGTTAAACAACACTCACACACACTTCTGATTTTAGAGCTGTTTAACCTATTCATATGACCAACAGTCAGTCGTTTCTTTTCTTTTAACGTGTTTACTACAGATCGCACCACAGTGTGTAATGATAACATATTACACATGTGTATCTGCAGTATGTTTATCTATCTATCTGTCTGTCTGTCTGTCTGTCGGGCTATCTATCTCTCTATGTATCTGTCTGTCTATGTATCTGTCTGTCTATGTATCTGTCTGTCTATGTATCTATCTGTCTGTCTATCTGTTGGTTGCCTGCTTGCTGATATGAATAAGTTCCACTTAGTAAAAGAATCTACAAGACTGACACTAGGAATGTTTCCTAATGGTTTCTCTACAGGTTTCTGCTGAAGTCTTCAAACAAACAGAAAAATAGTTTTGAGATAAAACCAGTTTGGGCTCATGAGCAATTACCATCTGAAATCAAATTCCAGTTTGTGCAAGAAGTTTGGACCACTGTTATTTTTTTTTTTTTGTTTCAGGTTGAATTGTCCTCAGGGATTTCTATTTCTTTGCTTTTGTTTTGCCTATGCTTTCATCTTGTTTAACTGTCACCCCAAGTCAGATTATATCTGTTTGAAGTGGTATGTCCAGAGCTATATGCGTTGTCTGAAAAGTCGGGGAAAAAACAAGGGGACAGGACTGTGTTGAGCAAATATGTTAATCCAAATATGATTGGCAAAAATGTGACATGGTGATGGAGGTGTTGTAAATGATAAATAGAGAATGATGTATGCTTACTTTTGGTGTCATTGCCTCCTGACTTTTCAGGCACCCTGTAGTTTAAAAACTCAAGAATGATGGTTTAAGAACATAATAACGAAACTGCTGTTAGTTTAATGACGTGCTTTACTTCAAAACTCTGAAATGCAGCTAATTATTTAGGAATATATAGTAACTGAATGCATCTGTGTCATGTGTTTAGTTTACTCAAAGGCTACACTCAGAAATAAGCACGAGTTCAGGGAACTCCTTCTGTCTCTGCACGGATGGTCAGCTTCACCTGCGTCAGGTTCTGCATCCGGAGGCTTCCAGCAAGGTATGAAGGTCTTCTGTAACTTAATGTTATAATTCTGTTACTACATTATAATATTATCATATTATATCATTAAAGTTACTGGGATTGAAGTACCTTTGCCAACATTTTTTTGAATCTAAAGGTAGTTGCACTTTTGTTTTTAATTGCAGAACATCCCACTACCCGAATGTTTTTTCTCATTTTTCGACCTGCGGAAAGAGTTCAAGAAACATTTCCCTTCCGCGGCTGATCTGAAGGACTTGGATCTTAAGTTTATGGCAGATTGTATCCTTCAACTGTGTTTTGTTAATTGTTTAGCGTCATGCAGGAATCTAAACAGCTAATCTAGGATGCCCAGGATTAACAGCTACGCAACATCGAATGTTCAGAGAAGTTTTCTAATTTGCACAGATCAGAGATCTGTGATAATGGGTGCAGAGATAATAGGTGCAATGTTCCTGTGCATCTAACAGACGAATATATAGTTATAATATATATAATAATATATAGTTATGTCTAACTATATAAATATCTAAAATGATATGTATAGAAAAAACACCTTTTTAAAAAATCTTAATGTTATAATGAAAGTTACTCTACGTTTATAGTCGATGCCTCAAGGCAGAGGCTGTGTTTTATATGTTCGGTTTATAAGTCAGTTGACAGCCTGTGAGAGAGGTAGCATGCTAAAGGGTGTGTGTATGTCTGTGTGTGGAAAAGGGTGTTGGCTGCAGGAGCCTAAGGTTTTGAAATGCAAATAGAGAGACAATAGCGTGTGCCCAATAAGCCTGCAAGAGAAAGCAAAGAATGTTTAGCCAACAAGCTTAAACTGTCACACCCACCTAATGACATCACACACACAGACACACACATGCACATGCACACTTGAGTATATATAACCTTACACTCAAAGGTGAATAATAAACTTTCCTTTTCAGTGGACTATGTTTGCATTAGGTTATACTTTATTGGTTATATATATTGGTGTGATTGTAAACCATTATCCTGCTCTTTTTGTCCTCACATTATTATCATTAATTACGGTGTCTGGACTACAGGGTTTGGTAGCTTTCCTTAACTGCAGCTTGTCAGACCTGAATGTGAATGTGGATTCTGTTGAGAACTTTACTGCACTCAAGGTTCATCAGATGTCCAGCATTGCTCTAGCACTCATCTCCGAGCCTGTCTGTAAGTGACGCACTTATGCACACAGACACATTTACATATACACAGCAACTGAAATGCAGCGAGTCCAATGTTTTGAATGCTGAATTTTAAGCTTTGAAATATCATCACAGGTCAAATGTTCTCGTGCCCGGAGAAAGTGAATGAGAAATTTGAAACTGGGACCTGGTAAGAGTTTATTATAAGTATGTTTATGTAGTGCGTTTCAGTGTTATATACTGTTACACCTCATGAATACTTGATGGTTGACTATATTGTTGTGTGTGTGTGTGTGTGTGTGTGTGCAGCAGCAAGCTGGAGAGAATAAATGACAATACTGTGATTAGGGCTCGTGGACTTCCTTGGCAATCCTCAGACCAGGACGTTGCACGCTTCTTCAGGGGTCTCAACATTGCCAAGTATGCAGCTCTAAGTAAAGCCATATAAAAGCATGCGTTAATAATAATAATGTACTCTGTTATATAGTCCATTTCAAAGCTGTCTTAAAAGCATTAAGTTTATAACATTTATACAAATCATCCAAATGTGGCCATATAATCATAGGGTTATGTGTGTGTGTGTGTGTGTGTGTGTAGAGGGGGTGCTGCTCTGTGCCTCAATGCTCAGGGCAGAAGGAATGGAGAGGCACTCGTTCGGTTTGAGAGTGAAGAACACCGGGACCTGGCACTCCAGAGGCATAAACATCACATGGGCTCAAGATACATTGAGGTGCATTATGTTGCTTTATGAAAATTAGAGTTATCCCTATGTTATTGTTATTATAATGTATGTTATCCCATCCTTTTTAATAACAATTGTATTACATCATCCTCTTATCTTGCCAACAAGCCATTAGTCATTTAGAACTGTACTGAGGTAGAGCTGAGTTGAGATACACCATAGATGTAACCATGGATTTATGTGGTACTCAGATACCACAGATTGCCAATTTTGGGGCAGAGTCTTAGTCTGTCTTAGTTACACATGATTCTGTCTATGAACTTGAGAGATTTTTCTTGTGTGATATGAGCTTGAGTGAGGAGCAGTATTAAATTCAGTGCCACTGTCTGATAAACATTTTCTGTTGTCACCACAGTAGGTCATGCTAAAACGTATGTTTTGTGCTGAAAATCCATCTGCTGAATGCCAATTGAGGGCACTATTAAATACATAAATATGGCAGAAACAAAATTGTTTTGTTTCTGTAAAGTCCATGAAAAGGAAGAGACAGCTTATTAATCAGGGATGTCTCATGGATTGACTTGAATATATGGATAAAATTTTGAACAGCACATACTTAAATAGAGCTTTTAAGTGTGAGTGCTCGGTCAGCTTATCCTTCAAACTGGTAGCTTTTTCTTTTTCAGGAGAGCACATATAAAATATTGCCATTAGTTTTAGTGTTTATTTGGCCGTACAATATAATGAATTAAAAGCATGATAAAATAGCCTACATTCCTCAGACACGTTTCATATTGATGATTTAGAATGGCATTAAATTATGAGCACAAATGATTGTTGGTGAACGATAAAAAAAAGCGTACTCTGCAAGAGTACTTGAGCATACTCTGAGCTCTGAACTTTCTCATGATAAATATTTAAATAACTTTTGAATTCAAATCACTAACCCTGAACGCCCTGTATTCACATGCACCCTAATGTAATGCTTCTTGTACCATTTCCTTTCTATATTTAAACCTAAAGAAATACAGAGTGAAAATATTGTAGTTTTGTGTTCCAGGTTTATAAAGCAACTGGTGAAGACTTTTTAAAGATAGCAGGAGGTAAAGAAACGGTCCTCTCACAGCTTCTTGTGTACTTTTGTCCTAAACATTGCTGTATGTAATACAAATAAATCTTGTTTCTATTTTAATAACAGGCACCTCTAATGAAGTCGCAAAATTCCTTTCACGGGAGAGCCAGGTGATTGTGCGCATGCGGGGATTACCGTTTACTGCTACAGCCGAGCAGGTGCTCCAGTTCTTCTCTCCATCATGCCCAGTGACGGATGGCACAGAGGGTATACTATTTGTGCGCTTCCCTGATGGCAGGCCCACCGGGGACGCATTTGTCTTATTCTCCTGTGAGGAGTATGCAGAGAATGCACTGAAGAAACACAAGGAAATCCTGGGCAAGAGGTACATCGAGCTGTTCAAGAGCACAGCGGCAGAGGTGCAGCAGGTTTGTACAATTATTCATGCTGTCTGTGAGCATGCAGTCCAATTTATTCATTGTTGGACTAGTAAGCAAAATGCATTTAAGTGGGCTTTGCTGATATTTATTAATGGAATAATTCTTTAAAAAGGGTAAAAATTTGTTTAGACCAGTGGTTTTCAAATTGAAGCATAACCAGGGAGCCTGTGATTGTTTTCAGTATTTTAACAATGGTGTAAACAGCCCAGCTTTATTAAAGCTATTATTTTTGTTTTTGAATTCTTTTTTGAAAATGTGAATCAATTCAAACCTCAAACATGTAACTTAAAAACAAGATACACATGATGTCATCTTCATGTGTTCAGTTAGTGTAAATAATAATCTCTATGTCTCTAACAAATAAACAAAATATTATTATGCACTTTTAAATAATGCTAATCAACTGCAACCATACAGAGGGGTCCTTGGGGTTAAGCTTTATTCCTAATGTGGCTCCTGGCTGTAAACTGTTTGAGAAACCCTTGTTTAGACAATTCACAAGCCAGCACAGTGTAGTGCTTTTCCTGCTTTTACTCGATTTGTCTCGTCGGCTACGTCAGTCTAACAGATTGGCTGATCCGAGTGTGTTGCAGCAGGGATGTTGTGTAAATATGTAGGACTGTGGAAATCCAGCTCTGGATTTTGACACACCTGTATTTAATAGACATTGTTTCTTGCCTAATTTGTCAACTTGATCTTGGGATTATAACAAGAAACTTTCCTGGTGAAGTGCTTTGCATACTTGGATATTTTAATGGTGACCCCAGGATTACTGACTGCCACCCAAGTATATCTATTCTCATAGAAATACAGTTTATTAATAAACCATTTAATCCATTAGTTAATCCATTCTGAGAAATCAGTTCCTTGTTTCTAATTTGGTGGTGACACGAAGGGATTTCTGGGGAAGAGCAGAAAGAGAGGGAGACAGAAAGAACAGAGCAGCAATTATAGGCACTAATGAGAATAAGCATTGTTCTTCTTATTAATGATTAAACATTAAGTAGCCTGAGCTTGATGGAATCCAACTACATATGTTTCATTTTGCTGCCTGTTTAATCACTGATGAAAGACAGTCAGACAACACATTTTCATAAGGCAGAATGGAACCAATGAAGTTGAATCTAAATCAGTTTCTTGGTATCAGTATGTGGTGAAACCTTGACAGTTTTGTTCATCATGTATATCTGTGACCTGCACGAGTGGCTAGTAGCTAATAAAACACAAGAGTCATGATTTCATGCTATAACACGTGTATATATTGTAAAAAATATATATTGTGTATATATTTACAAAATAGTGAACGATTCTGTCAAGAACACAGACAAAACCAAAAAGTGGTAGTAAATATTTTATATATAGACATTAAGGTCTAAGGTTAGAGATGCTATAACCGTATGGTGTTTATTACCTGTAAATATAGCCAAGAAAGAATTTATTGAACAACCAAAAATTGTGCAGATGGGGCCAACGACAGGCTCCTGGCAGCACAAATCTGTCAGTCTATTTGATACAGTCTTTGAATTATACACAGCAGTTTAGCATGAATGAATTTTAATGAATCTGAAATATTCATTAAATGTACCATTGACCACCTCCATTCCTTTTTATAGACTCTGATTAACAGAGTAGATTATAGAGGTTCTGCTCTGAACTATCCTATTCATTTCCTGTCAACAGTATTTTGCAAAAGGAAATGCAAATTAATTTGTAGGATGTACACGGCAATGAACATAATCATGAAACCGCAGTAATTATATTGAAATAAAGCATCTTGTTACTACTGCAGCGTTTTAATTCAGAAGATTAAAAACGCACAAAGTTGTGAAACTTGTACTGATGGTTTTGTTTAAGAGAGGGGAAAGTAAAGTGCAGAAATCTTGCCTTTGGCACTTTGCAATCCTGGTAAATGATGCTTAAAATGTGTGTATGTGTGCGTGCCTTTTTGTCTTTGTTTTCTCCAACTAGCTCCGTTAAAAATATGGTTAGCTGCCAGTGCACTGACAAAACATTTCAGTCAAACTCTGCACAAGAGTGCCATATATCATTCCTGTCCTTTTTTGTTATTAGAAAAAAGAAAGTTTTCAGTTTCTTCCAACATTCCTGCTTATTTAATAGAAGTTTTCTACCCAGTCAAGTTGTACTATTCAGAGCACACACTCAGGGTGTGTATCAACTTGTTGTCATTTTATTGCCACTCTGTAGAAAGCAAACATTGGTATCCTCTTGGCTGAGGTCCATAACAGGTGTGAGCTGTATGTTGTTCTACTGTGTCGTCATGTGTGGAAAAGTTTTTGTTTCATTGTATGGGCTTTCTCTGTGTGTCAGGTTTTGAACAGATATTCTTCAGCACCGCTAATCCCAGTAGCCCCCTCTCCTATCCTGCCCATAGTGGCCCAGCCAGCGTTTATGCCATCAGCAGTTGCAGCCATACCAGGAACAAGGGACTGTCTGAGACTCAGAGGTCTGCCGTACGACGCTACTGTTCAAGACATCCTGCTATTCCTAGGCGAATACACAGCTGATATAAAACCACATGGTGTACACATGGTTCTCAATCAGCAGGTAACACACTTATCTACACAATGTATATACTTACATCTTGGGTCCCATGTGCAATGTTCTTCTTATTCTTAAGGTCTCAGGTAATGAATGTTTCTTTAGCACAAACACAAACACACACGCTGTCTGATTTTCTTCCCTAATTTGGTAACTCCAGTTCCCACCTTTTATTTCTCCTAAAAGCCAGCCACTGCATCTGCTGCTGCTAATGCAAAGAGAGGTGTAACACTCTTATAGAAAAGCACTCCCGCCCACCTTTGTATGCATGAGCTCACAGACACCCATGATTGGCTAATGTTACTGTGAGTGATATGCGAGAGTGTTTGCTACCCCTCCCACCCCAAGAAGCCAATTTTGCTCTCTGGATGATATGGCAAACGCTTTTCTTTTGGACCACTTGGGAGCTCAATTTTTTTTTCTTAGTTAATGCAGAGACAACATATTAGACAGAATTGGCTTGGGTATGTCTCATTTGTAACACAGGTTTGGTTACATAGCTTCTTCATCCGTGGAATGCCCAACTGCCATGTAAGCAAAAGCCTCCGGAGAAGTCTGTGTTCTCAATTCCTCAAAACTCAATTTCTAAAACCAAGGTCCAAAAATAACTCAGCCCAGCCCCCTTGTGACAGTTACGCTATTATGAGTGTCATGTTTTGTAAATAAAACGTATATGGGTTTGTTTTTCCTTTTCAGTGTGCAGGCTTATGTGTCTAATAACAAAAATCTAAAATAAAATGTGTATAAATTTATAAATAATTAATAAGCCAAAACTTGAGGATCGAAAAGATTCAGATGGTTCATAATGTCTTTCAAACAAATCTATTTCCTGATCAGAGTCAAAACATGCTGTCTTGCTGTCAAAGGTGCTTAAAATAGCATTTTCAGTCTTTAAATTTGTGTCATTTTATTACTTATATTTTGTGTGTAAGGTGTTCCCACTTGTTATGTTTATGGTTATACATACATATAAAATGCAGCATTCAGGATAATAACATATGTAAGTGTTTAATTTCACTGAATTTGTGCGTGTGTGTGTGTGTGTGTGTGTGTGTGTGTGTGTGTGTGTGTGTGTAGGGCCGTCCATCAGGTGATGCATTCATCCAGATGCGGTCGGCAGAAAGGGCACATGCCGCAGCTCAGCGCTGCCACAAGCGCAGCATGAAGGAACGCTATGTGGAGGTATTCGCCTGCTCAGCACAGGAGATGAACATAGTGCTGATGGGTGGCTCGCTCTCAAGGAGCGGCCTTTCGCCGCCACCATGTAAGTTACGACGTAAGTGCTAATGGGCTGCGGGGCTGCTTCTCTCAGCTGTGGGTAGGTGGCGCTTCACGCCTTCCTTTTCCTCTTTCCTTGCACCCTTCCTCCCTCTCGCTCAGAAGTCCATGGAACCGGAAGAAGACAGGAAGTGGGAACAGGCAGGAGTGAAATCGTCTGGGTGGATCTTCCTCTTTTTTTTTTTTGTGATTATTTTTGGTGACTGATTCCACGTTCACTCATTTTCCAGCTGTGGAGGGTTTGGCTCTAATTTGGGACTGATTTGGGATTATTATAAGTCTTTTGATTTGTGAATGAATCTTGTGATTAAGGATCACCTGTTTAGAAAATTGTATTTCATTCTGTTTGCATGATGCACAACCTCTCAAGCACAAGATGTGACAGGGAAAAAAACAAATGCGGAGTGACTTTTTGGTTTGGTGCTTTATAGGTTTTTCCTTCCCTCCCTTTTGATCTAGACTAGGTTGCTCACCTTTTGACCCCAAAATACCCAACAACATGCACTCAAAGGACCTGTAGGAACATGATCATTTAAAAGTCCTACAGAGACCACTAATGCTTCGGGCTCTGTAGTGCATGTTGTTGGGAAGATTGGTGGAGGAGGGTAGCACACCTAACTAGTTGTTGAATGATGGTGGCAGTCACTGATTGTTGAGGGAAGTTTATACCAGGCTACACGCTTTTGTAAAGGAGAGAGCATTTTGAATGCTGAGTTGTACAACAATAGGATTTTAGACTCAGTGGGAACATGAAACAATACAGGGCAGTAGAGCAGATTTGATTTGATGTTTGGAACACTCAGTGTTTCACAGCGAGTAGTTCATTGTTTGTGTGCATGGGTGACTGCATGAAATTCTGACAACAAACAATGAACAGGGTCATAAAAAGAGGTTATGAGTTACAGTGGATTTCAGACTCTGAACTGAAGACTATAGACTGATAAATTGGTAAAAGAGGTTGTGTAGGCTGGACTGAGGTGATTTAAAGGGGACCTTTATCATGCCCTATCACAGTTCTTTGCATGGCTTCTCCTTGAAGAGCTCTGGTTTGCAGTGGTTCTCTGGCACCACTTCACACTGGTGAGTAAAAACCAACTGGTGCTTTAACAAAATCCTTAATCTGAAGTGTGAACGGGCATGATTTGAAATGGTCCAGAACAATTGAAACAAAATGCTAGTGCAAAACTATGGGGGTTACTTAGTCATTCTGACTAAATGAGGTATTTGTTGCAGATTGTCCTAAACTCCTTAATTCTACAATTGTAGGTCTCTCTCCCGCATCTTACTCCTTCCCTCCTGCGGGAGCTGTACTTCCTGCTGGAGCAGTGCTTCCTGCAGGGGCAGTCCTTCCTGTGGAGGCAGCAGCTCTCTACCCTTCCCAGTTCCTCTTGAGTCCCCGTCCAATAGCACCAGCTACGTTCTACCCAGCTAACAACCAGATGTACTTAAACTATACAGCCTACTATCCAAGGTAAGGTCAAATTCACAGCCATTAGCATATCAAGAAACCCAAACAAATGCATCCTGTCTTATAAACGAAGTTCTGTTTCTGGAAGTCTTGGGCCAGGTACTGATATAGAGAAACAGTAAAATCTGTTTCAAATCATTTCAAAGCCATTTATTGCAAGACATTGTTAAATAAATTTCTGTTCAGTATGGTTCAGAAATGTATTGTATGTACTGGGATATTGTGTTATTCAATTTTATTCTATTCACCTTTAAATTAAGCTCATTTTATGTAATTCTTTTAAATATCAGCTATCCTAGTTTACTTTTTGTTAGCAGAATCAGCAAAAATACTGATGTTTTGTCATTGGTTTTCAATATATTATTAGTAGGGGTGGGACTCGATAAAAAAATTAATCTAATTAATTAGAAACTTTGTAATTAATTAATCGAAATTAATCACATTTTAATCGCATTTCAAT
>JAOVVG010000027.1:9875567-9886661 GCA_028566375.1 Leptodoras nelsoni
TGTAAATAGTCATGAAAATAAAGAAAACGCATTGAATGAGAAGGTGTGTCCAAACTTTTGGCCTGTACTGTATGTATTATATGTTTAGTGAATTGAGAAATGTTAGAAATTTGGTAGCTCTAATCTAATTGGAAAAGCCTCAGAATGTTGATCAGTCTAATTCGGCACTAGCACACGCCATATTTACACTTATTTTACGGATAATACTATAATACACTGTTTAGGAGTCTTTTATCTGTAGACTTAACAGGTTTATACTCAGTGTGCTTTTAATAAAACATGAAAGAATACCATAGAGAGTCTCATTAACCCCTTAAGCCCCACAAAAATGTTAATTATTTTATTCATATTCTGTATTTTTTTGTACGCTTTGAATTTTTCAAATGGAGATTTTTCATGCTGTATTCTGTCACTAGTTCTAACGAACGTATCTCAGATATACAGTAAGATGCTACTAAATGAGAGAAAATCAGGTGTGTAGTAGTCTCAAGTAGTCTCAAGACCTAATAAACTCTAATAATAATTTGCTTTCCAGAAGAGCAGCTAAATTATTTAGATTTTTTTTTTTATAAGCAAATGGAAAAATAATGCTGACATCCCTTGTATTATTAATAGGCTTATGCTTATTTTCATTTTTTTTCATGGATGATATGACATTTAATATTAACATAATATTACATAATATTCTAACCATATTCAAACTAATCACACAGTTGTAGAGGTATGACTGTTTCAAAAGTCACTTTGAATTAAACTGCTTGTTTGGTCTTTAAAATACCTGGCTAATTAAACTCAGCAGTTACAATAGTGCAGCTTAGGTTTACTAATGAACAATGTGATGTTGGAGGACTTTTTTATTTTAGTCATTATCACCATTACCATTCCTATAGCACAACAAATTTTACTGATTGTACGTGTGACTTTGCTTGCGGCAGCTTCACTGCATTCTGAAAACGCTGAACATAATGACCCTCTTACAGCCTTCAGGAAAGACGTGCGCAACCAGAACAGCATGCATTAGCTGGGTGTGTTACTGTGCTGTGTGTGTGTGTGTGTGTGTGTGTGTGTGTGTGTGTGTGTGTGTGTTTCACACAGAGCTTCTATAAACCCTGTACGGAAATGTGTGTGGGAGGACTGGATGGGTTACCTGCTGTATATTTGAATAAAACAAATGAGAGTAAGGTTGACCTAGGTCTGCATGATTTGGGATGAAATAGGACTCATGATTTCTTTTGCCTTAGAATTGAGATGGTGATGATTTTCACACGCAGTTCCTTGACAATTTTTGTAAGGAACAGTATGCACATTTATTAAATTCTTACATTACTGTAGCCACTGAGGGCTATGTTTTTCCTACCGGCTGTTTGTGAGTAAAAGGAAAGACATTAAATATGCTTATATTGAGCTGTTATAGGTGTTTAAGTGTGTAATGCTGCTGGTGCTGATTTATTTGTTTACTGGTGTATTTTCATTTGCCTTGCGAAGTTTGTAGTTGTCTGCCACTCAGATGTCAAAGATATCATTGCTTGTGGCTTTTAATGGGAGAAAAATCAAAACACAAACATACGAGGTCTGTCCAGAAAGTAATGAGAATAAAAAACTTTAAGATATGATCCTTGTGAACACACACAATGCTCCCATTGCCTCTGACATTGTTGGTAGCAGTGCTTGAAATGGTCAACTGTGAAGGTGTTCAGAGTCACAGTCACAGCTCCATGGATTTTCGTTACTGTGCCGAAGTGGTGGCTTTTCAAATGTGTTTTAATCTCTGCCTCCTAGCTTCTTTTGATTTGCTCATGTGAGCTTTCTTTGGGTGAGGTGATAGTGCCATGTGCCATTCAGCCTTTTTGTCTCAGGATCATAAGGTCCAACACCCCCTTTCCACTGAAGCAGTTTCAGGGCCAGTTTGGAACCAGTGCCTAATCTCAACCAGTTCTTTGGTGTTTAGATGGACAAAGAACCAGCTCTTGGCCAGGAAAACTGGTTCCAGGGCAGCACAAAAACATTGCTGGTGTAGAATCAAGAACCGCTTATGTCAGGGGTTGAGACGGGATTATCATGGCTGACATTGTTACTGCCATTAAAAAAACTCTAGTCCAGTCTGCTTAACCTCAATACAAAGAAGATGAATGGACGTGAAGTCAAAGATCTAGTAGTCTGTCATTATTATTGTGCTTGGTGCTAGCATTTAGTGATGATCTTGAAAACACAGCAGCTTTTGGATGTATCAGTGGGGCATCCAAGTTTGAATCTGATCCAAATCTTTCCCTATCTGATCATTTATTTTGCAGATAAACATAGCAAACCCGGCTCCCTTAAAAAGAAACAAGAATGATGAGCTCTTCTTTTGGAACCTTAAGTTTTGTCTACCTATAAAAAGCTGTTCCCATCAATAGTAGCACTGCTACTAAGTGGAGACTTGTATAGTGACGTAATGACGTGGCTCTGTGCTGACTCTCTAGTCCATGGAAAAGGAAAGTTCTTTGTAGGTTTGCAAGTTGAACTAACTCCCAACCAGCACTAGCACCAGCCCAGCACTCATACCTACACATTGGTGGAAAAGGGATATCAGTCCGTTTTCACTGTTGGCTCCTAAAACAAGAACTTCTTTTATTACTCACCATTTTCTAGGGACATGCAGAATATCATACCTGAAATAAGCGCATGAATATTGTCCAATGTCCAATGTAGGAAAGTGGAGACAGCAAGCCAACAAGTGCCACTGTGTTGACAGTGGTATTAATACAAAAGTTAAAGCCTTTGTAGTTTAGTTGAGAAGCATGTCCAAGTTGAACAGCACTGAGGGTAATGTAAGAAACCGTTTACAAAGTAGACAGAAAATAGACTAACATGTCTACGAAAGAAGTTGAGCAAAACTATAAATGGTTACTTCAGGATTTTTTATGATTTAAGCATTATGCGTTTGTCACTTATAATGCTGCAGATATATGAATATATATTACAGTATTGTGATACTTGTACTCCTTTGCTTTAAAATGACCTTGTCTTTAGTCCCCCAGGTTCTCCACCCAATGTGGGCTACTTCCCAGCAAGTACACACACACCTGGCTCTGTCCTGTCCAGCCCACATGCAGCACTATTCAGGATGCACGGCCACACCTCCACCCATACCTACTCCACCGGAGTAAAGGAAATCCTCAGCATGGTGCAGGCTTATCAGGTGGGTAGAACGGCCTCCCTCAGTGAGGAGCTTACACCGACACCCTTACAAACTGGTTTACACCCAAAATCTTACAGGGGTTACATCACTATCAACAGGTGACATGATGATGATGAGATAGAAGTGAATTGAGGGTGTTGCTCAAGGGTCCAACAGTGACAGCTTGCAGTACTCGGATTCAAAGTCACACACAGCCTTCTGATGGCAGCCCTTTATGGCTAATTATTCAACACAATTGTCAACAATGTGCAGGAATTCACTATTTTTTTTTTGTAATCTAATTTTCTTCTAGTGTAGTTGTTTCCCATTCCAGTATCTAGGAACCTTTCTGAGTCTGAGTAATTACAGTTCAGAAGGAAAGCTTTGACCACTAACCACTCATTATGGAAAGTTGGTCACATTGTCATTCGTGTCATTCAGGGTGAGCTAGCGCTCTCCACATTCTGCTTTCTATCCCAAAAGTTCAGTGCACAATTAAAGGTGTGTAGTTTTGGGTAGGGCTTGGCTGTAGAGAGTATTTGGGTGTGTCTGTGTCCTGTGGTGTTGAGCGTTAGAGTTTAAACATCGCATCTGTGGAAAAGTTGCATACTTCTGTGTTAACCTGAACAGGTTCATCTGGTCTGGATTCCCTCACATACATTATACAGGGTGTGGTACGCTGGCCTGCTGTAACACGATTCTGCTGTTTTATTATCTCTGTTCGTCCTCGGGCATCTCTCATGTTTTGGAACAGTGAAAGTAGTAGCTTAGTATTAGGAAGAAGTACTGATCTCAAAACTAAACATAACACATTTTTTGAAAGCGCATCAAAGGTAAAGTTATTTAAATTTAAATTTCTGCAGTATGCTCTCTAAGAAGATTATTATTTTATTGGAGGATATTGTACATACAAGCTCTGCCTGAGAAAGTAACGAGAATTTGCTTTAATTAACATGATTTACAATTTAAAATATGATCCTTGTGAAAACTCACAATGTTTCGACTGCCTCTACTATTGTTGGTGTCAGTGTTTGAAATCTTTACTGTGAGGGTGTTCAGAGTATCTGTATGGGTGCTCTTTGCTGTGTGGTGGCCTTTCAAAAGATTTTTTTTGACTCTCCGGTAGGAACTCTTTATGGACGATCCGTTGAGAATCGAAAAAAGACAATGAACAGTAACTTGATGTTTGATTTGCTCATGCAAGCTTTCTTTGGGCGAGGTGCCATTCAACACTTCTTCTTCAACACGTCTTTTTGTCTCAGGATTGTACTCGAACTCCCGTGTGATCACTCCGTTTAGGAAGTTGGGCTCTCTTGTTAAAAGATCCAACATTTGCTCCAAACTCACTTGTATTGTTCCAGTGATGAGACATTTCAGCAGTTTTCACAAAAGCAAACGTCTGAGCATCACAAAGGCGAGAATGCAACTGAAACGCATCCTACCATTTATCTGAGATCCCACTCTAACTGAACTTGAACCACCATCCCCATGTATAAGCCCTACAGAGCACAGGAATTTCATTCTCATTACTTTCTGGGCAGATCTTATATTACAAGAATAGCAAAAATATTAACCGAACTGATAAAATTATAAAATGTCAGAAACACAGAAATACCTGTCCTTTTATCCAACCAGCATAAGCAATTGAGTTGAAACTGAACCATATTTGTCTTTTGTATAAAGTAGTTTTAAGGCCCATGAACACTCAAAAGCATAAAGGTGGCAGGTTTGGGGGTTTTGCATGTATCTGCAATCCAGACTTTCAATTCATTCATTTCTTAATTAAGTAGCTCTTATTAGAATGCAAGACAGCATTGAATAGTGTTACTCTTCAGCTTCATCATGTAATCTCAGAGTTTTTCCTTGCCACTGTTCACCTCTGGCTTGCTTATTGTCTGTAACCCAGAGCTGTGTGAAACTTGGAAAATTGGATGGCTACAGCCAAATGTGGCAAACTTGGAAAATTGGATGGCTACAGCCAAATATGGCAACCTGTGGCTGAAATGCCTTTATGTAACAAACTGTATAGTTTTGCAGCAATACCTTCTGAGCGTGCAAAACACCCAAAAGCAGGATAAGATCTAAATACAAATGATCCATTCATCAAATGATCTGCAGAGGGGCTTTGCACCCCAAACATCCCAAAACATGAGTTTACTGGAAGTTTATTAAGTAACTGTTGCACTGTGTGCTGAATGTTACCTAGAAGACATGCTTTTCTAATATGAATGTAAAGGATGCTCATTTGGTGCTGAGGTTAAACTTACTGTGCAAGTATAAATAGTAATATTTCTTTCTTTCTCTCTCACAGCCCAGCAACAGTGAAGCCTTAGTTACTCTGCCTCCCCTGCTCTCAGCCAAACAACCTATTGCAGATCAGAGCCTGGGAGGAGCTTATCTGGACTTGCAGTTGATATAGACTGTGGTAGTCACACAGCCACATTCCTATATTTGTAAAAGTTTGGCCTTCAGAAACATTACGTGTTTTTGTTATTCTAGCTATTTATGTGAAAGAATATATTTGAACTTTTGTATATATTGCACACTGTTTTACTGCATGTATGAGTGTATGAGTAATATTCTGCTCATAGACAAGTAGGAGTTTCTGTCAGAGATACTTGTGTCTCTGTTTTGCCTGTGTATTTGTATGTGTGTATGTGTCAGAAAGAATAATCGCTCAGGAAAAAGCTAAACCAGAATGAGCTTTTTGCCATCTGCATTGAATCAAAACTTTTATTATTCATTTTTCAGCCAAATTGTTCGAAGAAAATGCATATCCTTCTAGAGATCTCTAGGCGAGAGAGAGAGAGAGTGTGTGTGTGTGTGTGTGTGTGTGTGTGGGGCCCTGCCTTTACACACGCTGATGTGAATGTTTGCCTGCATGTACAAGTGTTTGTGCCTTTATCCCAGCCGATGTGACGTGGCAATGCATATAGAGGTCCTCGAGCTTGACTCTGCTGTTTTCTGTTTTTTTTTTTTTTTTTTTTTTGAAGCTTCCATGATGAAGTTCAAAGAGCTATGTAACATGAAATGTTTACAAGGTATGCCATATCCTCCTGTGTGGCAGAATAGAGTAGGCTTGAAGCACAGGTGTCGTCACTCACAGAAGTTTGCTTTAATCATTTCTCCAAAAAAATGTTCAGGGTCAGAAACAGAAACAACCAGTACTTACTGTACTCAATGTGTGTGTGTGTCTGTGTGTGAAGCTGTTGTGCCTCCTCATTTAAATTCACAAGTGTCATCTTCAGCCATTTGTTGAAGAAACACTTAACATTTAGTTTTAATTGATGTAAATCTATTGCCGTTGTTACGTGTGTGTGTGTGTGCGTGTGTGTGTGTGCGTGTGTGTGTGTGTGTGTGTGTGTGTGTGTATGAGTGGGTGCAATAATCAGTGTGTGTACTTACTGTGCTCAACGAGTGTTTTGGGCCTACTGGAACAGACATACGCACACGTATTTCAAACGGTCACGTTTCTTTGCGCAGGTAATGTGATTTGAATTACAAGCCTGTTTCAATGCACAGGCTCTTTTTTTTTTTTTTACGGCCATGTTGATTCTCACAGCTTGTACTCTCCGCCTTTTTTATTAAAGAGTTTTTGAGTATGCCTAGACTTTTATAAAAATGTAGGATTTAAATATTTTTCACTAAGATGATGCAACATTTTAGCTCCATTGATTTCCTTCCCACTTGTGCCAACAGGAAGTAGTACAGAAAGCACTACTTAATTATACCAGGAAAATCTCAGTTTATTGCCATATCAGATGTCAGCTATTTGTTTGGCTATAATGTTCAAATGTTATGGAGAAAGTGTTATTTTATTTTGGTATTTTATGTTAAATTAAAATGAAAAAAAAAAAAATAAAGAAGACATTAACAACCGCATGGAACTGCGTAACTGAATTAATATTCGACTGTTGATTTTATTTCTTTAACACTCCTGATATAATTCACCACAATGTAATAAGGGCAGAGAGTTTTAAACCAGCGCTTATTTCCCAACTGATTCTGCATCATTGCAAATCTTGGCCCTTCAATAAAGCACATAATTGCCATCTAGTGGGCCGTGAGGACATTCATTGTTCACTGTCTATTTCAAATGTTTGCAGTGTGCACATTAATTTTACTTTAGGGGGCAATTTCTCCAGTTATGGCACGAGCATGTTTTTAAAGCTTGAAAACTAATATATTTTGGGATTAAATGAGGTATAAAAAAGATTATAACACTTCTTTTTTAAGGAGTACATTTTTTTCTGTTAAATGCTGGTTTCATGCACAATTAATATTTGAATGCTTCCCTGGAGAGAATCGCAGCACTGAGTCACGTCCTGTAATGTCTAACAAGTTAGGAAATGATTGTAGAGGGATCTTGGGCCATATCTTCCCTTTTCAATCGAGACCACAGGTTACATTAGGATTAAGCTTGATGGAGTCATTGTAAAACATTCCACCTAGTACAGAATTCATAATGCCATCGTTGTTCATCGGATCTCCTGAACCCCCAGCCACAAAACAACCTCAAAACACCAATGAACCACTGCTGTGTTGTACAGCAGATATCAGGTGCTGTTCACTGTTTCAGTCTGCTTGCTTGGTTAAAAGCGGGAGCTACATTTGGTGACTCGGGCTCATTTAAATGCTTCTTTATTGTTCTCTTGTTCTTGTAAAACCGTTTGTAGGATGGCATCTCAATTCAATTCTTATAACACTTAACAATAGCTCTACAAAGCAGCTTAACAGAAATCCGGAAGTGGATTTATATTTAGATCCCTAATGAACAAGCCAGAGGCAACATGGGCAAGGACAAAAATCACCAAGACTACATGAGGAAGAAACTTGGAGAGGAACCAGATTCTAAAGGGAACCGATCCTCTTCTGGATTACACCAGATAGTGTCATTATACACTGAAGTACCAGAAAAACTGGTACAGGAGCCAATGCAAAATACATAGGAACACCACCAATGCATGTCTTTGGTTGTGTCTGCCAGTGTGTATATAAATCTACTAGTGCTGTTTCCGCCATGAGAAAGTTATCACTTTTTTGTAATTTTCCACACAGTTTAATACAGTAGTTGGAGCTTGACAGATGGGTCATAGCATTTCTAAGCTAGAAGCAAAGTTTCAGTTTTCACATATGAGCATGTCAAAGGTGTGCCGTGACAAGAATTCCAGCGAAACCTCAAAATTATGACAGCAGCGTGACCATAAAAAGACGCACGTGACAGATGTGCAACACGTGACAGACGCCTCAACAAACATCAGCTTGAGGACTGTGCAACGTTCCCTCCAAGATCCTGTGGGGAACCCACCAAGTATTAAATGGTATACCTACAGTATCTAGGTGAAATTATCCACTGAAGAAACGGTGACACTTGGGAATAAACTGTTTTTGGGAACTCTTTTGCATGCGAGACCATCCATAGCAGTCATCAAGGCATCTAATAGTTGACAGCCATGCATCCAAATTATGTCAGGGCTGTGGTTGGTTCTGATGATATTTTGAAATGCCCGTTTATTCTTAAATCCGTCTCTTAAAGATCAGCAAATACTTTTTTCCAGTGTGATGGATGGTGATGGATGACAGATTTTACAAAGATGTACAGCTTCGTCTTTATGCCCCGGGGCGTCTTCCAAAAAAAGAAATAAATATTAGGAAGTAATAGTAGAGCTTCTCTACACTGACAGAAAGTAGTAGTAGTAGTAGTAATAGTATTTTTTATGACATAATTAAATTTTTTTTTAAAGAAAATACTATTTTTAAAAAGTTCTAATGAGAATTTCATTCATTCATTCAATTTCTTGACCGCTTATTCCTTTTCAGGGTCACGGCAGTATAGGGCGCAAGGCAGGAACAACCCTAGACAGGGCGCCAATCCATCGTAGGTCGGACACACACACACACACACACACTCACACACTAGGCCCACTTTAGAGACACCAATCAACCCTAACGTGCATGTCTTTGGACTGTGGGAGGAAACCGGAGTACCCGGAGTAAACCCACACGGACACGGGGAGGACATGCAGACTCCACACAGAAAGGACCCAGACCGCCCCACCCGGGGATCTAATGAGAATTTTCTCATTAGAATTTAGGAAAGTAGTCTTCCTACTGGTCATACACTCACCTTTATACCATTTTATGGCATTAATTCTGCAGTTGGCTGGACATCCCGAAGATAACCGTCCCATGAGCTTTGAAACTGATTAACATGAGAACTGGTTCATTCAGTAATCCTGTATTTATTATATTGTGAGATACTGTAGTGATGAATATAAATACTGTATAGTGTACGTGTAAAGCGTTTCCTCAAAATGTTAGAAAACTTCGAAGAGATCGAAAGAACCGGCACTGTGAAAGATCACTTTGTTTTTTCTTTACAGTGTATGTACAGTAGGTATGTGTAGTGCGTTATTTACAATAAATCACATACAATATGCTCTAAACATGGTATGAACAAGCATGAGGACCAGACAGTACTTTTAAGTAAACATGGTTTCAAAGAACATAATACTGGACTTTTTTTTAGAAGCATGAATTTGTACATGTGCTCTGTAAGAGTGATAAAAGAGGGATACTACAACGTGACTGCACATTTCCGAATGTGGGTCTCAGAGTTCTGTCATGAGCAACGCTCTCAGCAGTTTTTCTCGATCCATTCTCAGGTCTTCATTGCTAAAGACAAACAAAACACAAAAGGAGGATTAAACACTGTATATAATCATGTCAGATCAAATAATGGTAAAATAAAGCAGCGACAGGGTATAGTATCTAAACAGATCATGCACATAGTGGTTTTTGTTTGTATTGTATATTCGTATAAAACGTAGAATCCTTCAGGGAATAAGAACCCTCAAGGGACCCAAAGAACCATTAAAGAAAGCAATAAACACTGTTCTACTTGTCTAAGTGTGCACTGAAAGGGAGGAAGTGAAGGACTGACCCTGAATAGAATGGAGATTTGTTGCTGTGCTCCACCGGTGAGACTTTTTGCTAATAAAACAATTCCAAGAATGTAATGTCAAATCTTAGTCATTTTTATTTCTAAGATGACTGTAAATGAAGGGTGGATTCAGCTTTACCGGTGGGTAGATTGGTGGCTGGACCTGTTTATCCAGTGAGCTGTTAGATGTGGATTTTCCCATGTTGCTCTGAGAAGATATGGCTGCGAGCGCGGCTGGGAGGTCGTCTTCATCACTGTGGTTACTACAGGACAAAGCTGTGGGTTTATTCCCATATATAACATTCTCATAGAAAGCAATAAAAAACGTTCCTTAGAATTAAAAAAGTTGACACAAGAGTAAACACATTAATTCCTCTTGCGAGATCTTTACTAGTGTTTGAGTCTTTGTGACTAAAATGTTCTCTTTACTCCTTATGTCACAGTCATATCAACAGAGTTATCTTGAAAGACTCACAAGCTGAACTGCCTAACAAGGCGTTTGCGACGTTCCACTCGTGGTCTTTCCGTGCTCACGCTGCTGGAGGCTGAATCCTGAGAGGAGGTAAGGATTCTGTGACAAGGAGTGTGAGAAATGGCTGACTCAGTTTCACCAGGATTGCTATTCCAGCAAGGCAGTAGTATCACAGAGTTGCATTTTCCTTGATTAAATACACCCAATTTAGCTCTCCACCTAATTATAAAGCTCATTACGAGTTGGCTTGATTGTGTTAGAGCAGGATAAACGTTAAATTCTTCAATGCTGTAGCTCTGTGGTGCTTGAATTTAATACCCATGAGATAAAAAAGAAAGCCTAAAGAGTAAGAACCAATTACACATACACACACCTGTTGTTCAAGTCTCCACTGGAACAATTCCCCTTTGAATTTGAACTGTCACTGTGCATTGCGTGCTGTGGAACAAGAAACAAACACAGCTTGTATGGACCAAGACATATTAAACAAACACACAGAGATCCACATTACACTATATA
>JAOVVG010000027.1:9939849-9950334 GCA_028566375.1 Leptodoras nelsoni
TTACTGGTGCAATGTGCAATTAATGAAGATTGGCCACCAGGCTGGTCCAATTTAGCCATGAAACCTCCCACTCTAAAATGACAGGTGTTTCAGTTTCATTGTCTAACCCCTGTATGTGCCCTGTTAGTCTTTTTCACTAAACGGGCATGTTGCAAAAAATTCCCCTGTATAAATCCCCCATGAATGTACTAAATGAATGTACTAAACTTTAACCATTTTTCCTGTTATACTTAATGCCTGAATTTTAAAAACCTCACAATTATCCTTAAAAACTACTGAAAGGTCAGATTTGCATACCAGTCTATAGGCCTTTTAGATTTGTAAATACCTTTGAATGTAGGTTCATCAGTTGATACGACATGCAGCATTCAGGAGAATGGAGGAAAGTTATCAAATAAAAAGGTACTTATTATTGTGTAGCTGTGCATAAAATCGCTAAACATATTACAGACTGAGAAACCAGCTGAATGGATGTTTTGTCTCTGACAGACCGACTTATAATCAATGCCACGTTTAATCCTCCAGATGCTTCTGCACACGCAAATCATGCACCAAGTATGAACAAGGCCCCTTGGCTCTGCGTACGACCAGAGTGAATTATTATTACCTTTTGTTTTGTGTATTACCTTGTGATTTTTTAAACAAAAAAAAAAGTTTCAAGCTCATCATTCCCACTAGACTGGCAAGTCAGTGCAAGAAATCTGCAAATCACACGCTGAACATCTTACTGACATATTGTTTACGTGTTATTGTTGTCCCAAACTATGCATTTGGATTTTTTTTTTAACATATTTTTATCAAGTACATTAAGACTTGATTAAGTCTAAATTTGGGGTCTTTTGCCCAAAAGGTTTAGGAAGACTTGGCCTAGGTTAACGAAGGATGTAGATAATTATGACTTGAACTAGACTAGAACTAGAAAGTGTTGGTCCCTCCTTTACAGCCTGTTTGTAATCTAACCCATTCGAACATCTGCTTGTTGACTGTGTGGATTCTTTGCTCCATGGCAGGACACAGATATTTGATTACTCCTAAGTGTTATTTAACCATCCGACAGCCAGAACCACTAAATCAGTCTAGACAGCTTTAACAATTAACAGCATTTTTAGATTAAACTTTGATAACATTTTATTTTATATCTTATTCTCCAAGGCCTTGTGGCAGCTTAATGCTGAAATAACTATTAAGAACAGAGGCGCACGGTTTGTCTATTCACCTAATGATTTTGCTGAGCCTAGCTTTGTGCATCAAGCACTTTATGTCTATTAGTAAAAAACTGATTAGTCACATCATTTTTGCACTGAAAGCTTGATTCTCTTAATAAGCCTGGCTGTTTACCTTTGTTATTAGTTACACAGATAGAGATGGATCCTCCATGTGTGTGAGTAAATCTAATATTCTTAAAGGGTGCTGGCATGCTGATGTCATTTTATTTAATTACACATGCCAGAACACCCTGACCAAAATAAGGAACTTTTGATAAATCTAGTTAAGGAAACTATTGATGTGGCACTGAGACATACTTTGTGTGGACTGGAGCTGAGCACACCCTACTGAAGCCAAGGCTTTAAGCATGACTCAGCATGTTGGAGGAAACCAGAGAAATCAGAGAACTAGGAGGAAACCCATGAAGACACAGAGAGAACATGGAGCTGTGAGATGGAAAATGCTAGCACCTTGCAGCCCTATGTTGGTTTACACAGAATGCAAAGAAACAGAACCTATACATTTTACAAGGGAACAGAAATGTTTACAGAAAACAGTAAACAGTCAGCATGCTGTTTAAAATACGCAGGACAGTAAATAGATGAAAATAAATGAATGTTATTTTCTTCCTGAATGTCACCTACTGATTTCTCCCTTTTCAGAGTGTTTACAGACTTGGAAGTGTGCCTCTAGATGATGATGACTCTCCTCTAATCATTAAGGTTTCAGCCTTGAAAATCTGTTTCTGGGGTTAGTAAACATGTGGGTCGTTCTTCACAATAAAGCTGACCTAGTAGGGACAAAATCTGGAATTACTAACTAATTACTTAAATTAATTACTCTGATTGAAGTTTTCTACAATGAAAAATATGTATGTCAGGCTAAAAGGAAAGGAAATGCATGGAAAATTGTAGTAAAAAGAAAAATTCCTTGGATCTCAGCCACACCAGTTTTCCTCCCCCACATTCACAAACAAACAGGCATCCAAGATACATAATATTTATATCACTGCATCATAATGTCCTAAATTCAATTATCCAATAAATTCCTCTCCAATGGAATAAATAGTCAGATGTTCCTCTAGTCTTTTACTCTCACAACTTCACCTGCATTTAGTTCAGATACAACAGTGTTTATCACACAGACTTGCCCAAACCTTGGAGGCACATGGTTGTCAAGCTGTAGCATTAAGCTTTCCCTTCCCTTCCAGCAATGTCATTCTGCACAAAACAAGCTCCATGAAAAAACACTTTGCCTAGGTTGCTGTAAAATAACTCGCACAGCCCTGACCCCAAGCCCACTGAACACTTTTTATGAACTGTAACACAGAGTGCATGTCAGGCCTCCTCACCCAACATTACCAAGCTTACTAATGCTCTTGTGGTTGTATGAGCACAAATCTCCACCGCCACATTCCAAAATCTAGTGGGAAGCTTTCCCAGAAGAGTGGGTGGTGCCTTTGGAATAGGAAGTTCAAAGCACATATGCGTGTCATGGTCAGTTATTCACATACAAGGGCTGTCCGGAAAATAAAGAGAATGAAATCCCCATGCTCCGTTGACGTTGATTTCCAGCACTTCCACCAACAGGCAGAGACATTAGAAGGGTTGTGTGTGTTCAATAGGATCATATTTTGAAGGTGACAACGTTGAATTGTAATAAATGTAACGTATAAACAATTCTCAATGCTTTCCGGACAGACCATGTACATTATATGACCAAAGGTCTGCGGACATATGACCATAAAACTTGTATGTGCTTTTGATTGTTCCATTCCAGACTTAGTCCCCCCTTATGGAAAACTACCCTCCACTCTTCTGCTTTTGTTAGATTTTGGAGAGTGGCTATGGGGATTTGCCCACTCAGCCATAAGAGCATTAGTGAGGTTCAGGCACTGATGTTGGGTGAGAAGTCTGGAGGCACAGTCTATACTCCAGTTCATCCCAAAGCAGTTCAGTGGGGTTGAGGTCAGGGCTCTGTGCAGGCCACTTGAGCTGTGTTTGAGTTGGCAGGTTTGGTTTTCCCTTAGTTCCAGACAAGGGAAATATTAATACTACAGCATTCAAAGACATCCTATATAACTGCGTGCTTCCAACTTTGTGGCAATAGTTTGGGAAAAGACAGCGTATAGGTGTGATGCACAGGTATCCACAAGTTACGACCAAATAGTGTACAATTTGGCTAAAGTTATTTCTTACTGAAAATGAAGCTAAACATCAGGCACCTGCTAATGATAATAGTAGAGTAGCAATGCAAAAGACAAACTGAAAGCAACACAAGATTTTTTTTTCCAAGACCTGCTAGTGTGAATGCAGAGTTACTATAACCTTTGTGGTAGACCTTTTCTATTTTGCAGAAAATATGGCTCTAAAAAAATGAGTGTACCTCCATGTGCTATACGTGACTAACAGGTATATGTATGTGTTAGTGTACATGTGTGTGTGGGTGTTTGTTTGTGTGTACTAGCCTTCACATGACTTGCATTGATGTAATTATCCTCCTCCAACTGTAATACCACTCTGGTCATGTCATCTATAGGGAGCAGAAGAATGAGGAATGAGGAAATGGCAGTTAAGAATTATCTAACTAGTTTCTAAAGAGTACTTGGTCTGAAATAAAACATAGTCGGTACACGCAATAAAATAAAACGATACATTTGACTGTAACTGTAATCCAATCATATCTCAGAGGTTTATGATTACCTCTAATCATAACATAGCTCTATCATAATCACAAAACAATGAAGACATTCAGGTTCGGATTCACAAACCCTTTTAGACATTCTGAACAAAAATAATCTAAAAATGCAATAATAATAACTGAAGCACTGACTGCTGACACATGTAGAAAAAATATCACAAACCACAATTATTGTGATAAAGGCTTTTCCAGAATTTTGAATCAGTTCAATACTCACATAATTTGGCCTGTCAGAAAGAAACAAATGTGTCTTTTCTGACATCATTAGAATAAACTTACACGGTAATACATCTTTGTACCGATTCTTTTCCATGTTCTCAGACAGCTTTGCACAAGACATTAACAGCCCTGCTTTCTTCCTGGGTAACTTCTGTGAGTATTGAAACACACACATTGCAAGGATCAACCATTAACCTGCACACACAGTTCAGGCAGGCATGCCTAGGGCAAAAACATGCATGTACACGTGCTTGTATATCCTGACCTCAAATTTCATGAGCAAAGTGCCAGAAGTCAGGCCTCTGTCCAGACGAGCCATCGACTCTTGCATTGTCTCTCCAGGTGGGTGACCTGGAGATGGAGGAATTTCTTCTTGAAGGCTAAAACTGCCAGGGAATTGTAGTGGGGTTTCTGCTCGCACAGAGACACCTGTAAAACACAAAGCATTATTTTGTAGTCAATATAAGGCAAGCTGCTTCTATTTTACACCTCCAAACTGCCAGGAAGGATAAGAATCACCACTTGTGCATATACCAAGACCTTCCAACAGTTACAAATCGATGTATGGAACAGTATTTTCAATAAATTCCACTTTCGTTCAGCCATCTTCCCCTTTTTCTACTTTTGTCAGAGCATATATATATATAGTAGTCATTGATCGGCGTTTTCACTCAGCATACCGCACACTAAACACTGACCTTGCTAAATTAGCCGGCCAACACTAACAGGCACACTGGGATTGGATATGGGATTGCCTCTATTCTCTCCACCTGTACTGTGAATTTCCAGACATTCTGGCCTTTAACCAGCTAGCGGCCCTGTGGATCTCTGTCCTAAGGGCCTCCCAATATCTGACCAAATGAAATCAAATCAAAATATTTACCCTTCTCCCCAAAAGACAGATACTGTTTAACATTTTCTAGCGACAGGAATTCAAATTCAAAGTTCCACAGTTAAGTTTCTGTGACAGTATGTACTGGCCCACAACTGGTCTCTCCATGTACTGTACACCTTTTCTCCTTTACCACTGTTACAAATAATTCATCAACTAGTCCAGAGTCCTGATTGTGGCCCCAGAATGACTGGATAGGTGTTAGTTTCCACTGCTGCTTCAGTAGAGTTCAGAAGAGCCTTCCTTGGTATCCCAAATGGACAAAGAGATTTGGCATCCCTATCCAGGAATCACTACTGATCTGAAGCCCTTCCAAGTAGTGGAAACTGTTACATGAATGTTGTTCACCTCATCAACTGGATATTGCGCACTGTCCAGTTTCAAAAATCATTATTTAGGGACTACTAGACAATGGCAAGTCTCATCTTTTCTAAAGCTATATGTTGTAGCCACATTGTTGAACATCAAAGCACCATGGAGGCACCTTTCTCAAAGGCGTTTCTGTTAGTCCTTACTGTCGGAAGACACTGCTCTGCTAACCTTGAATTTCTCATGGTTAAGTGTAGACCTTTTTATCTGCCAAGGGAGTTCACTTCCACCAGCCTATATCCCCCCAGATTCTAATGCCAAGCTTGCTATAAAAGATCTTTATAGAGCCATTAGCAAACAACAGTCTGCTCAGCTGGAGGCTGCATTTATAGTTGCAGGTGATTTTATTCACTCAAACCTAAAGACAGCACTCCCCCCACATCGGTTTGCCTACCGCAGCAATAGGAGTACAGAGGATGCCTTATCCATAGCACTGCACTCTGTGCTCTCACATCTGGACAACAAAGATATGCACAAATGCCGTTTGTTGACTTTAGCTCAGCAGTTAACTCCATAACCCCTTCCAAGGTAGTCACAAAACTTGAAGACCTAGGCATCAACACTTCCCTCTGTTACTGGATCAAGGACTTTCTGATCAACAGACCTCAGCATGTTAGGTCAGGCCACTCCTACTCCACCACCATTACACTTGACACAGGCGTACCACAGGGCTGTGTGCTGAGCCCATTCCTCTACTCACTTTTCACCCACGACTGAAGGCCTGTGTATGGATCCAGTTCCATCATTAAGTTTGCTGATGACACCACAGTGATTGGCCTCATCAGCAACAACAATGAGACAGCCCATAGAAAGGAGGTACAGCACCTGACCACATGGTGCACTGACAATAACCTGCTCCTTAATACCAGAAAAACAAAGGAGCTCATCGTGGACTTCAGGAGGGAGAGAGGAGGCATGACCCCATACACATCAACGAGATGGCTGTTGAACGTGTTCCCAGCTTCAAGTGCCTGGGGATCCACATCTCAGAGGACCTGTCCTGATCAGCACCTCTTCTTCCTGAGGACACTGAGGAAACACCACCTGTCTTTGGCCAGTCTTGCACAGTCTTTCGTTGCTTTGTACTTGTACATGTGTAATGACAATAAAGTTGAATCTAATTTAATCTTCTTAATGACATATTGGTATATATTATCCAGGTTATTTTCTCCACCTCTGGAGGTAAGGATTCATACAATGCTAGTAGCATATGCAAGTGTAGTTCTTATGAAGCCTAGATAACTGCCAGGGTTCCTTATCATTCTGAACCAGAGACAAACCAGCAAGAACTCAGCAAAGGGTCCATGATTGACCATGTGGTGCTAAGATCAGTGTTAACTGCAAATGCTGTATTATGATGAATATGCGTCACTTTGCAACTTTGTTAGCTCATCTCAGCATGTATGCGTACATGAAGGTGTGATTCTCACCACTCCTGACAGTTATCTCCAGTATGTATGTATGTAACAGTGAGATGACCAATACATACCAACTGTTTCCAAAATAAGGTGAATCAAAGCATTAGCTTGTTTGAACGATCTACCTAGCCCAACATTAACTTTCACAGTAGATCAACAGACCTTTTCTGCGTACAAGCAGGGCAAGCTCCTTGCTGTGGGACTCTCTGCTGGCTTTGATGAACATGACCACTTGTTGATGTGTATGTTCTGAAATGTCTCGCCCATTTATCAAAAGCACTTGATCTCCCTCCAGTAATGCAGGCACACAGGAACCAGCCTGCAATGACAAGGCACAGTTACATGTAGTATTACATGCTGTGCGCAACGAAGAAAATGCCAATCCAATCTGTTCATACTGCTTACCGGGGAATTAGGGTTTACATGAGAGATCGCCAAAGGCATCTTCTGATCCACTCCTCCCTACAATAAACACGTATTATTTGTAATAAAAAGCAAAACAAACTTATTACACATTACGCACATAAAGACACACATAAGAATAACAGAATAAACTCACTTTGACATTGAAGCCAAACTTGCCATCTTTGTCAGGGCTGATTCTGATTAGCAGAAGCTCCCCATCACCTGCCATATCCTGCAATAATAACAAAGTCCATTTCACGTTGTGACGTTTTCAAGTGCAAGGGATGTACCTGACTCAGAATATTGTCAGTTGAATTGAATTGGGTTGTTCATTTTCTATTCTGGCAACCAGAAAACGCATTAGCATGGGTTTCAGTGATGATTTCAACCACAGTAGCATCAAATTTATAGTAGCAACAGAATTATGTGAACAGCTGCACATAAATAAAAGACATAAAAATATATAGTCCTGCAAGGATATAATATATATTTAGCCTCCTTATTGAAATGTTATCCCTGTGTATTTTATCCTGTTATTGTAATGCACACTGACTGACCAAAAAAAACAAAAATGACTTAAAGAATCACAGTCAACAGATGGGCCTCAACAGATGATCCGACTCGGGAGCCGCCCTTCAAGTTCTGTAAAATATTAGTAAGCCTGGCTGTGCTTAATAGGTCAGCAATTTGGATTCAATGGCCATTACCAGTTCCTTAATAATGTGCATATTTTACCCATATAGTTTGCGATCAATAAACCAATTTCTGACATTTCTGCACATATTTATGAACTAGTTATGTTTCTAAAGATGGCATGCCACCACGTTTTTCCCCATATCATTACACATACTAAAACATATTCAGTATCAGCAGTTATAGATACAATACAATATAATATATAATTGTTCTTTTCTTCTTCATAAACTACCAAGCTTAAAGATTTTCTTCAATTGAACCGCTTTAAAAATATTAAAAAGAAAATATTTTAAAATGCACTGAAAAAGTGGTCTGTTATGTAAAATGTTGCCTTACAAACATTTATGAAATGAACATGACTAAATAAGATACAAAGACTTTTCTTTTGTTGGAAAAGTAAAGTTTGGAAAAATCTTTTTGTACTGACTCAATAATGCAGAACTAAAAAAAACCCCCACAAAAAATAGCAATTAATATCTAAAACAACAATTAAAAGAAACATACCATGACTTATATAAATATAATAATTGTATAAATTATAGTATAAATATAAATATGAAGTATAAATATAAATATGTAAAATATGAAAATATAAAAAATATTTCCAGTTCCAAAAAAATCTAGTCTTTTCCATTTTTTACAGGATGAGATAAAATGTAGTATAAGCCTGATATTGACCCTAGGTGTTGGTTCAGTGGCATCTTCTGTCGTTACCTAGTATGATACAATAATCCATGAAAATGTATTAAGGCTACCTATAAATGTGCCTACGCTGATTTGTGCATGGTCTAAATAAATGCATTTTGGTTCACATGTGAAAGTGTTATTTGCAACAATATGAACAATGACAGCAGGCATGGATCTGATATTCTGGGTTAATTGGTACGTGTATGATAGTACAATACAGGAATGAATATTAACAAGAGCATTAATGTAAATTTGAAAGATTTAATCTTCTTGTTCACCACACCTTTTTGGCTACACATAACTGTGAGTCAAACTTGTCAATGTACTCCTAGCCTTAAAACAACACTGCGGCTACATTCGAGTCGAGATCCTAGACAAATGCTGTCTGAATTCCTCAAGTCTGGGTGTGTATCTCTTGCCAGATTTCTTGATCCATAATCTGACCATATATACTCCCGGACGTTTCTACCCACCTTATCCCAGTCTTCCTCATCCAGAGTGTTGTCGTCAGGTTGAGACTGGGCACTGCTGGGCTTCTCATCTTCCTGAGGTTTCCTTCATTAAACAAATGTGTACTGTTTACTCACTTGAGCAGCTGAATTACTAAATATTCTACAGAAAGAGTGGGCAAGGGCCTTTGTTTACCTGTAAGTATAGAACACATCTTCACTCTCGGTCACATAACTCATGTCATTGGTGAGATTGTCTACAGAAGATGGACGAGGCTTACGGAACTCATGACGCAGACGAGGGCTACGCCTAAAACAGGGATAACGTGTATTCAATCATCAAACCAACAACCATATTAATCATCACAAATCACTAATCACTATCTGTATAAACACAGTACCAGTTAGGTGTACTGGGTGGAGATCTTGAGGGCAGACTTTTGGTTTCCAGATGTTCAGTGGAAAGAGACTTTATTAAAGGGCTCCACATCACCTCACCTACTAGTTTCCGATACAAAGGGAGAGACCTTCAACACACCCACACCCAGAGACATGGTCATTGGTGGAACGCAAGAGCAAAAATGAAATCAGAGCTCATACTTAGGGTTGCCCGTGTGAAAACGTACCTAGTTTTGGAAACCGCATGCGAGTTTTTTCTGTTGCAGAATGTATGATGGTCCACGCAGGATCGCCAGAGGTTTTTACAGGAACGAGAGTTGGGCATTGACAGAGACACCACTTGTTGTCCAACTTCCCCCTACATAAAAGCATAAACACTTGAACAACTCTTCCTGCATGAACCAGCGGTGCTTTACTTCACCTTTTAGTCAACGAACGTACATGTTTCCGCCGAAGGTGGATGTAGAATCTCTTTCTTTTGAATGAAATCTTGATTATATTGATCCTGAGAGCAAAACAGAATAGCACAAAGAATGTACCTTAATGATTAGTAATGATTAGTCTCTCAAAATAGTAAAAAGTAAACAGCATTTCATACAAGTGAGTGAACCTTATGGTGACATTATTATATTTCGAAACATTGCAACTGCTGGTGAATACATGATGGTTAAAGTTTGTTCTGTACAATAAAGAGTGCAGTTTCAGAAAAGCAAGGATTGTGTTGCAATTCCTCTAATCATGTGAAATCAGCTGATAAGTTTGCAGTGTACACAATAAGTTGATAAGCAGCTGAATATTCGATACAACCACAGTTAAAAGGGAGTCATTCATCATTAGTGAAACAGACCGGCTGGTGGTGATTATATATATTTATAATTAATAACACCAAACTATTGGCAAAACATATCCTAATACATGGGTTTTTACTAAATGGGTACTTGTTCTAAAAATATTAATACTTGACTAGAAGGGGTGGCTCAATGGTTAAAGTGTTGGGTTACTGAATAGAAGGTTGGGGGTTCAAGCCCCAGCACCACCAAGCTGC
>JAOVVG010000027.1:10033901-10048100 GCA_028566375.1 Leptodoras nelsoni
TGTAGTAGTAGTAGCAGGAGCAGTAGTAGTAGCTGTAGTAGTAGTAGCAGGAGCAGTAGTAGTAGCTGTAGTAGTAGTAGTAGCTGTAGTAGTAGCAGCAGTAGTAGTAGTAGTAGTAGTAGCTGTAGTAGTAGTAGCAGGAGCAGTAGTAGTAGCTGTAGTAGTAGTAGCAGGAGCAGTAGTAGTAGCTGTAGTAGTAGCAGCAGTAGTAGTAGTAGTAGCTGTAGTAGTAGTAGCAGGAGCAGTAGTAGTAGCTGTAGTAGTAGTAGCAGGAGCTGTAGTAGTAGTAGCAGGAGCAGTAGTAGTAGTAGTAGTAGCTGTAGTAGTAGTAGTAGTAGCAGCAGCAGCAGTAGTAGTAGTAGCTGTAGTAGTAGTAGCAGCAGCAGTAGTAGTAGTAGCTGTAGTAGTAGCAGCAGCAGTAGTAGTAGTAGTAGTAGCTGTAGTAGTAGTAGCAGGAGCAGTAGTAGTAGTAGTAGCAGCAGCAGTAGTAGTAGTAGTAGTAGCTGTAGTAGTAGTAGTAGTAGCAGGAGCAGTAGTTGTATGCGCATGCACATTTATCTAGAAGCTATAGAGAACAATTTTACCACATTAATAATGTCTTGGAAATAATCATATAGCTTCTAGAAGAAAACTCTTTTTAATGGAAGTTACAAGGATGTATGTAACCTTACTGAGAATCAAAACTTTAGGGCTCAGTATCTTTAATTACAGAATTGTAAGATAAAACCTTAATTTACTAAGAGTTACTGTGCCGTTTGGTGTTTGTAATTGCATCTAGGCATGTGTGAGGGATGGAAAGCTGCCCTGCCCACACTGTACTGTTCTGTTGAAAGATAGGGCTATGGGTGTTTTAAGGAGATAAACATAGCACCCCCACAACAAGCCCACACACACGTACATGCAAGAATAAACACACACACACACACACACACACACACACACACACACATACAGTATATGTACACAAAATGTGCACTGACCTCCAGTAATAGTGGAACACTGTATATAAATACTTTACATAAACTATTCCATCAATCAGAATACAGGCAAGACTTAAAAAAATGAAATTTGATCAATACTAGCTGGTTAATAGATTGCAGATATGGATATGTGCTGCAAAAAAAACCAAAAGGTCTCACAGATCCTGTTTTTTTTCCAGAATTAAATTTGCTTTAATTATCATTAAAAAAAAGAATTAAAGCAATTTTCTTTTTTATTTTCTTGATTGTAGTAGCACTTCTATGCATGTCCAAATGTTTTGTACAATATTTAAAATAATTTTTACCATCTCTCCAAATCCTTATTCAAAACCCAGTTTAAGCTGTGACACTATATTAAATATATATAATCTATGGATGAAGAACATTCACATAAAAGCATGAATGGATAATATAATCCTTAGATTATGTTGTCTCATCTATAATGTACATTATTTAGCTTCACAATGATACAAAAAATATAATAAATATAAAAATATTTGTTTACAAATTAAAAAATACAAGAAATTGTCATTTTTATTTACTGTATTATAAAATCAATCACATTATTGGCTGTATAGGTTCAACATGTCCATTATTTGTATTTAATGTTTTTTTCTTACATTACTTTTTACATTTTTAGACACACAAATTCAGAATATTTCTCTAAGCAAAATCGCTGAATCCCATAAAACAATAAGCTTACCTGATCAACTGAAATGTTCTTCAGCGCTCACTTCGTTTGCTTACTCCAGAACCCAGTGAGGCAGGAGGCAACTCAACCGAAGCTTCCATGACGTTACAGCTGAGATAAGGGTGAAGAGATATTCAAAAGAAAATGTCTTTTAGTGTGCATACTGTATCATTTCACATAGTCTGATATACATAAAAATAAGAATATCCGCAAATTTGCCACTAAAACTGCCTTCCATCAAAGTGAGGGAAAACATTTTTAATCACATTTATTATCTTCCTAACTGATAATCTTCTCCAAAATTAAGTTTTTTTACTTTTTACTCATTGTCTCCACCTTATCTTAAACTGTTCTGTACAAATAAACTGTATGAATATTATAGATCTTCTATAAGCACTAGTTGCACAACTCCCTGGAAGCTGCTGTTAGATAAAACAGTGCTTTCTTAGCATACAGAGTGAGGATCTGCAGGGATCCTGTTACAGCGATTGAACCCACCATTACCAAATGAGTTCTTATTGAGTTCTTGTAGTTATTGGCCTGTTTGACTGGTCATTGAATGAAATAGGTTTAATCCATACCTTAATAACTGAAAATACAACATTGACCAGCTGTGTCTGCTCTGTAGAAGGTGCAGGAATGGCTTCAATAAATAGCTAGATTATTATTGTACAAACCTGAATAATGAGCCTACTATTTCAATATTTCATGCCAGTTTATTTGGCACATACATGGTCATACAAGGTGCAACTAGCAGTGAAATGCTTTGACGAGACACACATCTTACACATTAACACTAAGATATGAAAGATATAGAAAAGAGAAATAAAAATAGAATTATTTACAAAACATAATCAAAATATAATCAGAATATACACTAAAATAAAAATTGAAATAGAATAAATTCAATATAAAGCTGCACTGAGGAGGTGAATGGAATGTTTTTTTTGTTTTTTTTACATCTAATTAACAATATGAGACAAACCACAAAAAAATTCTGACAGCAGGCATCAGTTTACAATGTACTGAATCCAGAGATACCCGCTTATAATGATATTCTAAAATTGCACTGTTAATGAAGCATACAGAATTAAACCATTTTAAAACAAAAGATAATTTTCCATCCATCCATTATCTTAACCGCTTATTCCTATTCAGGGTCATTGGAGCCGGTGCCTAGCCGGCAGCTTAGGGCACAAGGCAGGAACGACCCTAGACAGGGTGCCAATCCAACATAAAGCACACACTTATGCACACACTTACGGCTTTAGAGACACCAATTAACCTAATGTGCATGTCTTTGGACTGTAGGAGGAAACCAGAGTAACCCCACACTGATACGGTAAGGACATGCAGACTCCACACAGAAAGGACCCAGACCACCCCACCCGGGGATTGAACCCTTGACATTCTTGCTGTGAGGCGACAGTGCTACCCACTGAGCCACCGTGTCGACCCCGAAAGATATTTTTAACTACGTAAATATTTCTCCTCAATACACAAGCAGCCTTGATTAATTAAAAAGATCAAATATATTATTGTACATATTTAAATATATATCATGGCTACATGCAGGTGTTAAAGATAATTATTAAAATATCTTTAAATGCAGACAGCAGAATAATTGGCATCCGTCAAGGAAATGGGCAAAAGTGACTGCATAAAACAACCATCACACCCAATGGTTCACTTTTTTTGACTTAGTTAACTGGAAAAACAATGTACCTTTTTGTCTCACAAATGATATGATAGCATTTAGTGTAGCACTGTATTGTATGATTAGATTTAGCCAATTATTTGCACCAGAAACATTTCAATATTACCCAGGCCTTATGTCTCAGGACGTAACTGGAGATTGCAGGACGGTGTCAGAAGTCTGGACACGCCTGCTCAAAGAAGGATTTTCATTTTTACTAGTTTGTACTGCTTTAAAATTTTAACACTATGAAATACATAAATATAGCCTGTGGAATTTGCAGTGACCAAGAAATGTGTTAAACAAACCAATACTATATCATACTTTGAAATATTAACAGTATTTCTGATGATTTGCATATTCATGTCATCTTCTCAGCAGCTTCAAGATGGAGCTCCATCCAGGAGGCTTTTTGTAAAATTCCCATTCCCAATACGCTGGTCTCCTTCTTGCTTCTCTAAGGTTCTTATTAAATCCTAATAGTTTGGAACAATTTAATTTTACACAAACATTTGTTTTAAGTAAAATACTTGTAAAAAATGCATACCTGTACATTCCTTCATCAGCCAATCCTGTGGCAGCACAATGCAAAACAAAATCATGGAGATGCAAGTCAAGAGCTGCAGTTCATATTCATCAAAACATCAGTATGAAGAAAAATTTGATCTTAGTGGCTTTAACTAGTTCATGGTTGTTGATACCAGATGGGCTGGTTTGAGCATTTCAGAAACTGCTGCTCTTCTGGGATTTTGACAAATTATATTCTCTCAAATTTACACAAAATATGAAAAATCACTGAATGAATGATAGTTCTCTGGGAGATCAGAGGAACATGGCCAGATGTGAGCTGCCTGGTAGGTTATAGTATGTCAAATAATCACTCTTTACAACTGTGGTGAGCAGAAAAGCATCTCAACATGCATAAAACAGCAAACCCTGATGGTGGGTGGGCTATCACAGCAGAAGACCTTATTGGGTTTCCCTCCTGTCAGCCAAAAACAGGCATCTGAGGCTATCATGGGCAGCAGACACCCAAACTGAGCAGACAATCTTTTTCTAGTCCTCAACTATATAGTTTGAGTGTGAGTCTGTACCCATGAGAGCCTCAGATTCCTGTTTTATTCGAGAGATTCATCAAGACATAATTTCTTCTGACAAAGCCTCATCAATCACAGGCAGCAAATGAGTTAAGCAACACCAGTGAGATTGTGTCTGGCTGGAGCAGAGCAGGTAATATTGAAAACCTGGCCACAGATGGACCATTGTTCTATGGATACATGCCAAATTTTGGTATGCTTATTTCACATCATTCATGTTTTCTCTCATTTTATGCGGAAGCCCTGTTACCCACTGCTATGCAGTATGTCTAGTTATTACTCAAAATGAATCTCCCTATCTCCCTATCAGATTAGTATCATTACTCACTTTTATATCATAATATAAAGCATGCAGAATATTGTCCTGTCTGTGTTGCTCTGTGTTTTGTACTCATTGTTTTGTCCTTGTCCTGCTGCACATCACTGACAGCCAGCATAGATGTAGAAGGTGCTTTATCTGCATCTGGAGCTTGAGTTGGAGCTGGAACCTCATCTGCAGCTGGAACTAGAACAGCTCTGTGAGTACATTTGTGCTGAAAACTGCTCTGCAAAAGCTGGTAGCTAACTGGATCAAATGTTAATTTGATAACACAAATTATCTGTGGCTGCGTCTCTAACCATTCTAAATAGTACACTTAAGAAATGCATTTCCCAGTTAATACCCCAGTTTGGACACACTTTATATACTCTAGTATTCAGTTTGGGATGTACCCACACAAGCAGGGGTCTGGTCTATAAAGCTACAACACTATTTAGTACAGTAGTATGCAGTTGGCATAAATGAAGAACAAATGAATCCAAACTAGGAAATAATCAAAGAGTTTTATTTAGCCAGCTCTGATTTAGCCCACATCGCTGATAACTGCTCTGTTGAATATAACATTAAACACACAAATACAGACTATAAATACAGTCAGCCTGAATAATCTAAAACACAATAAACTCTTCCTCTCTTATTAAAGTGTATAGTAGTGTAAGGCTTTGCATTATGGCTGCAGTGCAAGGGGACAAAGGGCATTTTTTTACATTTCCAAGGACAATGATTATATTTCTGGCTTACTGATTTTATAAATAGGTCATTCAGAGCAGTTTACCTACTTTAAACAATTTACAACAATCAAATTTCAGCCAGCCATAATCAACACATAGGCAAATCATATTATGCCTTTACATTAGAATATTTGGCTTTATATTATAGAATGTAAAGTGTATAGTAAGTGTTAGCTCATCTGATGCCCTCTTAAAGATTATGTATTTTCCTGAAGAGAATTCATTGCTTGCAATAAGCTAGAATGTTTTTTTTTTAATGCACATTAAAATATCTAAATTAGGAACAGAAAGAGTAAGAAAAAACAATAAATAAAGAAAGAACAAAATGAGAAAGTAAAGACAACAAACAACAGATGGAAAGAAAGAAGAGGCAAAAAGAAGTCGTAACACTCCTGACGAGTTCATACTTCAGACCTAGCAATATATAGGAATAAAGAAATACAAGCAATCACCTATAAAAATTAACACATTTCAAGATCACACATTATGTTTATATCTCCAGCCCAGTGTAATGAATATGTAAGATATCTGAACAGTTCTTTGATAAATTAAGATACACGTCTAGAATAGAACCTTGTGTATTGGTGTGAACTGCTTTAGGTTTTGCCAACCCAAGCTTACAATATCCTCAAATTATAAACTCAGCACAGCATCCAGAACTGTAGTTTTTACCCACCTTCTTTCAGGGTTCTCGTTCCAGTTCCACCCCACACCTGTTTATGCTCATATGCACATAATATGCTGTGTGGGGTTACCAGTTCCATCCAATTTCTTCTTTTTTGCAATGCTCCGACTTGCAATGCTCCTATTCCAATTATGTGTAAAATCAGTATACCTGGCAACCATTGTTTTTTTTTTAGGTATTCTGTACTATACCAAATCTTATATTTGCAAATACAAACTTTCCAATCAGCTCATTGACCTTAGAACCAAGATAGAGAGAGAGAGAGAGAGAGAGAGAGAGAGAGCTAGAGAGAGAGTGAGAAGTCTATTGAATGAATTGTTTCATATGCAATTGTATCAAATGAAGAGCCCTGTATTGAACAATATGATATGTCACACTGTACCGTTACACCCCTATGCATATCATAGCTACTTATGGATGGTGAGTTTGGCAGGCTGGATAGCCATAGGTGTTTTGTGGAGCCCGGGGCCAAAGAGAGGGAAAAGCTTCTCAGGGAATTTGTCGTTGTAGGTGATGAGGTGTACCCCACTGTCTGCATCCCAGAAGGACACCTCTCCTTTCTCCATGTTGAGTTTCACTCTGATTTTTTCTGGCCTCTTCTCCACAAACAGTTCGGTGCGAGGAGAAGTCAGACCGCTGTACACTCCTTTACTTAAACCGATGCTCCACACGCCTCCTGATGTAGTCACTGTGAACTTCCTTTTGCGGGCCACCGACTCCTTACACACTCCGAGGACCCACTTTGGATTATCGCCTACATAGACCTCCCAGCGGTGGCGACCCGACATAAAACCCTCCGAGCCCAGGACAAAGACACAGGGGTCAAAGCGTTCAGGGTTGTCTGGGAACGACTGCCGCTCTGCGTTCTCTTGCACACTTGCATAGTCAGGGGAAATGGAGAGCCATGGAGAAACAGTGCTCGGATCCATCAGCACTGGAACTGCACAGAAGACACAGATATAGATATTGAATTTGTTCTACAGAGGTATAAGAATGTCTATATGTCTGTTTTTCAAGCAAAAGTGCCACCCTAAAACATGGTAAACATGTGTTTTTTGTTTATATTTAAATATACTATGACTGTTTAGCCAAAAATATGTGGACACCTGTTCACACAAACCCATATGTGCTTGTTAAATATCCCAAACCAGATTCGGTTACCCTTTTGCTCTTATAATAACCTTCACTCTTCTGGGAATGTTTTATACTAGTGTGTGCTTATTGGTATTGGCTCGTTTAGCTATAAGAGCATTAGTGATGTCAGGCACTGATGTTGGATTACGGTCAAGGTTTTGTGCAGGCCATTCAAGTTCTTCCACTCTATCCTTTGCAAATCAGGTCTTCATGGACCATGTTTTCTTTATGTTGTGCACAGGGGAGCTGTCATGCTGGAACAGGTTTGCGCATGTTAGGGAGATCTTAATGCCACAGGATACAAAAACATTCTAAGAGAGAGCACAGACCTCCACCAAGGCCAACAGGCAAGTCTTTATACAACAGGTTCATGCTGGCCTGGAAAACCCAGATCAGTTTAATACATAGTTTAGTATCCACCACACAGTTCTGCTCCTAAATTTAATGGTCTCTTCCGTGGCCTATGCTACACCCTTCCACCAAGCCCTGTAGTTTTTCTGTTATCCTGCTGAAAGTCAGACCAACAAACAAACAAATAAAAGGCACCAAAAACATAACCTCCTTGACGGAGGAAACAATTGCGTGCTTTGTGGCACTAGTTTTGAAAAGGACTACATACAAGTGCGATGGTCATTTGTCCACATACCGTACTATATGGTGTATTTGGTATAAGTTGTGCTTAGCGATCCTGGTGCTAACCTGATCATAGGTGCTGTATTTTTTGTTTAGACTAAAAAAGTCAAAAGAGGAGTTATTACACAATAAAGCTTGGTTAAAGATCACATGATAATGATAAAGATTAATATGTAAGTCATTCAGGGTGGATTTTATTGCCTTTAATGGCATGTCTTCTGACAGATAAAAGCACACTTACAACATTTGACATGTGCCCGCATGCTTTCCCAAACTTTGTAATCCAGTGCTCCAACATGCAAGGCCATATTGATGAGAACTCCAGGAGGAAACCTTTGAGATTCTTCATCTGTCCACTTGGCCCTGGAGCAACATTAGACGGCACAAATAAGAATCGCTATGCTGTATGCTCAAATTATCTTCTGAAGCAGGATGGATAAGCACAATACTCGCCTTTGTTTAAGAGTGTGGTAATTCTGGAAGTAAAAAAAAATGTTATTACTCAGCAACACAGACTTGCAATTCCTCACACTTTACAAAGTACGTTCAGATGACATGCACTGGTCTTAACTAACACTAACTTCCATTTAATTAAAGAGGTTAATTTCATACTTGTAGGACAACCAGGTTCTCTGCACACATCTCCTTTGTCACTGTCTGAATCAGCTCTGAGAGAGAGGTGATATCACGGCTGATGCTGTCAATCTTCATCTTCAGTAACTTTTTCTTCTGCTCCTCTTCTTTCCTTAGGGCTACAATTCTGGAAGCTTCTTCTTCTTTTAGAATCCGATAAAGCCTCTCAAACTCCTGCTTGATTTGCTTCTCCGCCTCCTCTGACTGGCTCTGTAATGTGAGAAGTTTTATATTCTCAAAAGGCATCTCCTATACTGCAGCATAAGATCAGCATTTGGACTATGCATGCAAAAGCACAGAGAGTAAAAGAAAGTTGACAGCGTATTTCAATTACCTCAACATATCTGACTGTATCGGTATATCGTTTCTTCAACTTCTTAAAATTCTCCAATTTGTCACCAAGTATCTTGACTTTAAAGTTGAGCAGTTCCTAGAAAATAAAACAGTATGGTTAAACCATTACACATCTTGTTACATCATGAAACGTCAGGCTCTCAACTCAAGCCAATGTCTTACTTTTATCCCATCCACGCAGAGTGACAAATAAAACAAAAATACAAAAAAATACATCATAAACTATCGATAGCCCTATTATGGTTGGATTAGTTTTAAATGGGCAGGTGGGGGAATGTTGTTGTTGTTACCAGACTGTCTCTGGGATTTTAGTCCCATCTGGTTCTGTCACATCAGTAATTCTGCATGAACTGTGCATGCATTATTGTGTATATTACCTTCTAAAATATGACCAGGTAATATAAAGTACATCCCATCTGAATGGCCATGTCAGTAAAAAATTCCTCACTTTCAATTAAGCTTGTTGAAAGCCCAATTTTTCTGTTATTTGTTGAAACCAGTTATAGACCTGCTCAAAATTCTCATCCAAAAGCTAACTCTCCCAAATCATAATACAGCTGGCAACAAGTGCTTCCTTCGAGACATATGAAGCCAATGCATCTGAACAGCTGCTCACGATGCGTCACAAGGCAACATAACACAGTCACATGAAGAAATGTTCTGGTCCACATACATGAGCTCACAGATGTCTGTGATTGGCTAGTTTGCCAGGGGACTGAGAGTATGCCATCCCTCCAAACCAGACAGCTGATGGAATAATTTGGAAAATTCAGAAAATGATTGAATAAAGTTAAAACTATCCCTTTAATAGAGAATAGACCAGAGGAGGCCCATGATGAAAATTTCCTAAGCTTCTGTGTGCAGGGTATTGACCTGGCCTTGACTAGAGGCATCAGGAGCAGATATTAGTGCCAGGCCCAGAAGTGATAATGAAAACAAAGTGGAAAATATATATATATTTAAAATAAATAAATAAAAAAAATTAATAAAAAGAGAGAGAGAACGGTTTCTGTTGAAGAAAATGGACAATCTGACCATGGAGAAAAGGCATTTTCTTCAAACAGAAACAGATCTCTTTAAACAAACAAAAAAAAAGATGTAAGTAACGAGCTGTGGAATATAATGGAAGCCAACCAGACCTATATTATTTAAAAAGTATAAAATGACACTGTATTTTGCATTTTGCAATCCGGATCAATGCCCATGTATATCCTGATGTTAGGGCAAATATCTTCTCTTTTTTTAAGAAAAAATGAGGAGCAACAGCCCCAAAGCTTCACTGCTCTAGAGGAGATCTGCATGGAGGAATTGGCCAAATTACCAGCTACAGTGTGTGCAAACCTGGTGAAGACTTACAAGAAACTTTTGACCTCTGTCATTGCCAACAATGGTTATGTTACAAAGTAATAAGCTGAACTTTTGTTATTGACCAAATACTTATTTTCCACCACATATAAATAAATTCTTTACAAATCCTACAATGTGATTTCCTGGATTTCTTTTCTCATTTTGTCTCTCATATTTGAAGTGTACCTATGATGAAAATTACAGACCTCTCTCATCTTTCTAAGTAGGAGAACTTGCATAATCAGTGGCCCCACTGTATATTCTACACTATTTTACACATTTTCCAAAAAAAATATCTTCCTTCTTTAGGCTACCCATTCGAGTAGGCGAATGATCTAATCTAATGACTTCTGTGATTTTCTGAGAACAAATGAGCCTTTTTTTCCCTAAAAAAAGAGGATGCGGTGGTGATTAGTCAAAATTCATTTGCATTGCAATTAACTGCAATGACTCAAGTGCACCCAAACCATGCCAGGAATATGGCATGCTTCAGTTTTTCCCCTTTCATTTCTCAATTTTTGTACAACCCCAATTCCAATGAAGTTGGGACGTTGTGTGAAACATAAATAAAAACAGAATACAATGATTCGTAAATCCTTTTCAACCCATATTCAATTGAATACGCTACAAAGACAGGATATTTAATGTTCAAACAGATAAACTTTGGTTTTTTTTTTTTCAAATATTCACTCATTTGAATTTGTTGCCTGCAACACGTTCCAAAACAGTTGGGACAGGGGCATGTTTACCGCTGTGTTACATCACCTTTATTTTTCACAACACTCAATAAGTGTTTGGGAGCTGAGGACACTAATTGTTGAAGCTTTGTCGGTGGAATTCTTTCCCATTCTTGCTTAATGTACAACTTCACTTACTTAAATATCCAGGGTCTCCATTGTTGTATTTCGTGCTTCATAATGCACTACACATGTTTCTTCCCCAAATGCTTATTGAGTGTTGTTAAAAGTAAAGGTGATGTAACACAGCCCTGTCCCAACTGTTTTGGAACGTGTTGCAGACATCAAATTCAAAATGATTGAATATTTGCAAAAAAACAATAAAGTTTATCAGTTTGAACATTAAATATCTTGTCTTTGTAGTGTATTCAATTGAATATGGGTTGAAAAGGATTTGCAAATCATTGTATTCTGTTTTATTTATGTTTTACACAACGTCCCAACTTCATTGGAGTTGGGGTTGTAGTATGAGTCACAAATATATCATGATCAAAATGTAGACCAGAATTGGTCCCAGCAATGCAGTGGGTTTCAGTAGTTGGTGTAAATGAAAGGCAGCTGGTCCACCTGGCAGTACTGGACTCCGTGATCTAGAGGTTTGACCTCATGGCCGGAGTGCAGGGAGACACACTCCACACAGATGGGCTGCTCATCATGAATGCAGAAGAGCTGCAGCTCGCGCTGGTGTAAGCCGCAGATCCCCTGTGGAGCTCTGGTCACGTGCCATCGTTTCTCTTTCTGATAAGACTCGGTCGTGTTCTTCAGGGCCCGGTTCAGGATCGGCGTCTCGCCATCGCAGTTCCTCCGACACACCGGGCACGTCTTCTCGCGTTTGTGCTTCCAGCTCTCCTCCAGACAGTCTTTACAGAAGCTGTGGCCGCACTGGAGCAGCAGGGGCTCTCGGAACAGGTCCTGACACACCGGACAGCTCAGATCAGTCTCGAGAAGAGACGGTCTGTCAGTAATATCCTCGTTCATGGCGCGAGCCGAGCGGACCAGACGCCTGCGTTTACTTTCACTTTCTGATGACTTCCGTATAACTACGAGCCAAGACTTTTACGTCTTTCCTTCCACGCACCACTACTCTACCAGTATTTGAAGATCAAAAGCGGAAAATGACTATTCTTTGCTTCAGTAACTCCGACGTAATTGTTGTAAGTTCAGCAAATATCCGTGTTTCGAAGTTCCGTGTTTTCCACATCCAGGCCCTTTTCCGTTTCCCTTACTGAACCCGCGCCCTCTGAACCTGACGCGCATGCGCAGTACACATTGGGTAGAGAAAACACGTGCGCATGCGCAGTACACATCGGGTAGAGAAACATGTGGCGCCTGATTGGCTGCACTTGGGGGTACCAGAAGCTCAAAACAATATATAGCAATAGCAAAATAAGCTGTTTGGCAATGGCAGAGAAGATTTGCAACATTTTCATGGGTGCAACCCACATTTTCAGCTCTACTGCTCATCTCACAAATGCAAGTTACAAATGTGGCACCGATGCGCAGTACACATCGTGTAGAGAAAACATGTGCGCGGAGGCAAGAGGACGCATGTTTTCTCTACCCGATGTGTACTGCGCATGCGTGGCATGCCATGCCTTTTCCGCTGATTTTCTAACATGCAGAAAGGTGGTGGTGTAGTAGGTTTGTCCCATTTTTCTTTACAGCATTACCTGAGTTCAGTGAAATTTGAGGCATTCATTCATGCACAACTCTCTTAACATCCTTTCACAACAAATGTCATAACTTTTATTATATGTTTCTCTGTGTACTGAAGCAGACATGACTTTTTGCAAGTACAAAAGTCACAAAACTGTAGAAGCATGTAATGTAGTAAACAATGCAATCATTTTGTTTTTTTAAAAACACTTAAAACGTTAATGCTAATGGAAAGACAACCCAAGTAAACACAAGATCTATTGAAAACCTACACCCATCAGCCATAACCACATAATAAAGAAGAAGACAAGTAGGAGGAGGCAGTGTGATATTTTGCTGGGAACCCCTGTGTCCTGGCATGTGGATATTACCTTGACATGTACCACCTACCTAAACATTGTTGCAGACCAAGTACACCCCTTCATGGCAACGGTATTCCCTAATGGCAGTGGCTTCTTTCAGCAGGATAATGTGCCCTGCCACACTGCAATAATTGTGCAGGAATGGTTTGAGGAACATGACAAAGTGTTCAAAGTGTTGACTTGGCCTCCAAATTCCCCAGATCTCTGGGGAAAGAAAGGTGTCAAAACACACAGTGCATTACAGTTGGCTACAGTGGGCATCAAAACTGATGATGGCTCAATGGAAGAAGGTGGTCTGGTCTGATGATTCACATTTTCTTTTCCATTGTGTGGATGTCTGGGTGTGTGTGTGTTGCTTGCTTGGATTGGGAAGAGAGGGCACCAGGATGCACAACTGGTGGAGGCAGTGTGATGCTCTGGGCAATGTTCTGCTGGGAAATTTTGGGTCTTGTTATTCATTTGCATGCTTTTTGACACATACCACCTACCTAATATTGTAGCAGACCAAGTACACAACTTCCATCGCAGTGGCCTTTCTTTCAGAAAGATAGCTGGTCTTATCATACTACAAAAATTCAAGGTGTTGACTTCTGGGATATTTGCAGGTGGCCACCTAATTCCCCAGATCTTAGTCTGGTTGAGCATCTGTGGGATATACTGGACAAACAAGTCTGATCAATGGAACCCAACCCACAGCTTACAGGGCTTACATGTGCTGCTAACATCTTGGTGCCACATACCACAGCACACCTTCAGAGGTCTTGTAGAATCCATGCCATTAGGCAGGTGGTTTTAATGTAACAGCTGATCTGTGTATATCTGCACTTTTCTTTCTAGCATAATGTTGTATTAATAAAGCCTCCTTTTGATATCTATTTTGGATTTTGTGTTATTAAGTCATGTCTACATTTATATACAGAATTAACAAGAGGTTCTAATGGTAGACGAAGCCTAAAACCAGCACATCACATAAAGAGACACTTTGTCTGTACCATCCAGTCTCAGTGACTCACCCTGTCACATCAGTTTCTACCCTGTCACAGGATCATTAAAAAAAATATAGAAAGGGTGTGAAATGCTCCATAAATTAATGTTGAATAACAATCTTCTTTCGTGGTCTAATCCATGCGGACTAACATTTTTA
>JAOVVG010000027.1:10148670-10162044 GCA_028566375.1 Leptodoras nelsoni
TCCTGCCCTTGCGCTCAGAGTTGCCGGCTGGGCACCGGCTCCCCCGTGACCCCGTATCTGGGAATAAGCGGTACAGAAAATGACTGACTGACTGTTTTGTAGCATATATATTTTTCACTTTTTTAACTCACTGTCATTCACATGCTGTAGTATTTTCTCTCAAGCATTCATTCTTCTTTATTCTGGTCAGGGTCATGGTAGCTTTAAATGCTAGCTTTAAAGCAAGGGGAGAATTCTGTATGGGTCTGTCAATTAAAATTACACATCTAGGAACATTATAGCTAACTCACTCAAATAAGAAAAATGCTTCAATCCAAAAGCATTGAAAAATGGTTGAACAACTAAGAATTCATAAGAAAGCACACTCATATTATGATTAGGTTAGGGTTAACAGACAACCATTGCTTCAAATGGTTAATTTTGCTTATTATAACTAATTTCCTACAGATTTTGGGTTGCTTGTAGTTTTCAGACTTTTACAACAAAGCTGAAAAAAAATGCTTGGAATCAGCTGGACAATGTTATATTGAGCAAAAGTGCCTCTACATCTGCACATAGAAATTAAATACTGAGTAAAAAGATATAAATGAAAAGCTAGAGGTTTGAGTACCTTGTGAGTGTAATTAATGTTAATACCCGATCTTCTTGTATTATGTTTTTAGTTTGTCACGTATATATTGGAAACAGTCACTCAATCACTGACTAAACTCTCAGTGGTGCATGTCTCATCCATCAGCCATTAATTGCTTATGTGTAGCTGTAACTGAATGGCAGGCTACAAGGGTGACATGCCACCCATGTAACTGTTCTAGTCGACATATTGGCCAAGCAGTGCAATAGCCACCTCTGCTGTTATCTGTCACTCTGTCACTCAGTGCTTGGGCGGTAGTTCTTTGGATTTAGGCCCTACATCTGTTTGGCCTTTTAGCTCATGACAGTTCAGATCAGCTATGATCAGAAAAACCTGAATACAGATTACTACATTTAGAAAACGTCTTGATAAACATAATGAAACTTGATTAACCGACCACCTCCACCCAAAGTCAATGAATTTAGAAAACTGATGTGTTTAGTTTTCCTTAGAGAGAATTATATGTCTGAAATGGTGAGAATTAGATCCCTACTGAGCTTGCTGAATTATTTAGCTTGCCAAAGGTTACAGTGTGAAGGAAAACTCTTTAAAACAAAATGAAAAAGACAGTTTCAAAAGGAACCAGACTCTAAATATTCTAAACCCGTTAGATAGTGTAATTACAAATCACGCCTCTCCTCTAACTATAAAGTCAAACAATACAAAGTGCATTAAAAGGAAGGTCGAGATGAGATGAGATGTGGGGAAAAAAGTCCTGAAATAAGCAGTGTAGTATTAATGATTACAGCAGAACTTTTTATGTATAAGTCAAGAGTATCCAGGCATTCAAGCAAAAGTGAAGGATTTGCATAAACTATTTTGGGGGAGGGGGGGTGGAAATCTTTAAAGTTTCCATCACTGAATCAAGATGAATCAGGCAAGTCTAAAGGGCGAGATGATCCACAAGAACACCAGTGTGTCAGAAGCTGGACACTGGCATCAAAACAGGTAAAAGGAGTACACTAACTGCTCAACAGAATGTATTATATATTCTCTGATCATACAACACTTTAAAGGGGTGTATATTGTGAACAGAATGCTACGGCAGCAGCTAAAGGGAGACTTAGAAGGTTACACAGGCGTGGGAGTTGCCTACCCTGGGACGACCTTTATCTAAAGGAAAATCTATCAGGGCTATCTATTGGGCTGAGACCATTCACTACTTTATCAACCATCAATAGTCTTTTATGATCAATATGCAATTTTACTGGGATATAAACAAACATTGGAGTTGTAGTATGGCTCCTGGCTGCTGCATTCTGTTCTAAGCCTATTTATGTGTCTACTGAAACATCCATGTACTACGATAGTCCAAGCTAGTGGTAACGAAAGCATGAGCTAGACTTCTGGATAATGGATCAACTATCAATTATTTTTTTTGCTTAGGAATGTTTTTGGATAAAAAAAAAAAACCTGTCCACTAATATTATCTACATGAGATTTAAATGAAAGACTGGCATCAATAATTACACCAAGGTGACTGCTGCACATAATATAACTGAAAGGTTATCAACTACATTACTATATCATTAGAAAAATGTCTAGCATGGCACTAGCAGTAGTACTCCTGTCTTGTCATAATTAAGTGGGACGTTACTCGGTATCCAGTGCCTTGTGTTCTGTTCTGTCTCTTTATGTATTAACCTGGTGCCTGAAACATATAGCTGTGTATCATCAGAACAGCAATGAAACTATGAAGAATAGTTTAAGAATAATCATACGCAGACACAGAATATCTAGAGCCAAATTATTACAATTATTGTGGAATTATTAATCCAGTGTTGCTTTTAAACTCAAATGAAAAACAATGGTCAAAAGCTACTATTTCTGTTTGATTACAAAAAATATGAACCTTACACCAGAAGGTCCGAACAAGAATTTGCCATTTAGCATTTTTTTAATGATGGTTTTCATGACATGTGAAAATGTTTAATGTGGGCCATTAAACTGGTGGCCCAAGCCTTGTTCTGGTTACCTAGTGCAGAGTTCTCCACTAACTACCTTGGGTACACACACACACACACATACACACACACAGTTAAGTGGTGTGTGTTTACAGCTTGTTCATTTCCACTCTGCAACTCTTGGCTAAGACAAGACGAAGGAGTAAGGGCAAGAGAGGGAGAGAAAAAGAGGGCAATCGGAAGAGAGAGGGGGGCAGTGTTTTTGTCCAGGAAAGAAATCGCCCTCTAGGTTGTAATTGGAGGCAGAGAAAGAGAGAAAGTGGGAGGGAGCGACAGCAGAAATTGCTTGGCTGTGGCTGTGTGGGATGATAGTGTTTTTGACAGGTAAATAAGCCTGTGATTGTCGACAGTTACACTGCACCTTTCTGACCCCGACACACACTGGCCTCCTCCATCTATATTTCACTCTGACACACATGCTGAATCTCTCTATCTTTCTTTCTTTCTTTAATTCTAGCCTTCTCTATTTGTTCTTTCTCCCCTCACTTAATTCTTCGACTCCTTCCCATTCCTTTGAACCCACAGATGCTTCTGAATGCCACATACATCACAGTATGCATACAATTGTATAATCACATGCTATCATGCTGATGCAAGACATGTTACCATTTTAGTATCAAGACAGACAGACAGACAGACAGACAGAAGGATAGATAGATAGATAGATAGATAGATAGATAGATAGATAGATAGATAGATAGATAGATGGCACACTCTAGGCGTATCTCTCCTTCTTCCTTCCTCTTTTCCCTTCCTTCTATCTTCCTATCCTCTTTTATCAAGTCAACAACCGTCTCTCCCCCCTCCCCTCCTGCTCCCCACTTGCCTCCTTCCCTCCCTCTCTCTGCCTCTCTCACTTCAATCTCAAGTGTTTTCAATTTTATTCTAGAGTGGAATTAACTACCCCCGATGTCAAATTGCCGACGAAATCGATAATAATATCTTTACAAAAGAGGATATTCCAGTCTCTCGCGTCGGCTTTTGAAAAATGGAAAATTTAGCCGAGATTGATTCATTAGTTGACACGTTATAGGACGGTATAAGTATTGATCGCGGCCTGTCATGTCCCATCTCGGCTAATCGAAGCTGAGGCGCTCTGTCGATGGGCGCATTTTTCATAATTCCAACGCCGGGGAGAGAGACTAGCCGATGGAGGCGACTGCAAGGCACTGAGAGAAAAGGAGAGAGTGTATGAGGGGAAGAAAGATAGACGGGGGAGAGATGACTGGGGGGAAACAGGCAGGGGGCAAAGAGTGGAAGACCAAGAAATAGAGTGAAAAGAGGTATGGGGTAAAAGGGAAACAGAGGAGGGTGGAATGGGGGGGCTTTCGTGTCCACAAAACTCTTCAGTGTCGAATGGAGGCCGCTTAGGAGGGAAAGGTATGTTTATAGTGCAGGTATCACCAGTGGCGCGCAAATAATTAATGCATTATTTAATTACACACAAAGGACGAATAAACGAGATAGATGGGGAGAAGAGCATAGGAAAGGGACCCGGGTGGCCGCTGGTGGGGGGTGAGGGGGTAAGGGGGAGGGGGGGTAAGGGCATCAGGGCAGGAGAGAAGCAGAATGGGGTTTAATAGCGTGCGTTGAGGGCGGGAGGCTGTGAAAATGGGGAGATCGGATGAGGAGAGTGAGTGAAAGGTGGGGTGAGGTGGGGGCGGTAAATAGAAATCGAATGGCTCTGGTGCAAGAAGGAAAGAAGCTCCGAGGGTAAAAAAAATCAAGTGAAGAGGCAATGACGGTGATGGAGAAACTTTTGATAGTTGTGATGTTCGCTTGAAAAGTTATCTTTTGGCTTAAGTGTAAGGCCTTCAATCTCCTTCAACATGTCATGCCCGCACATCACCCCGGACCTATTACCTAACACAGGCCTCAGACATCAGACTCGCTTCTCAGGTTACTGGGCTTATCAGTTATAGCAAGATCCACACAATGACAAGATATGTAGGCCACAAATATCTCTCTGGTTGCCTATGCCTAATGTGTTTTATCCTAAACAAACATTATGAGCAACTTTGCAGTCTAACAGAATGAATGAATGAATGGGTGGCATAAGAACAAGGCTGTGTGGTTATTTACTTTAAAATTAATCAACGTTTACTTATAAAGGATACAAATCTTAAAGCAAGCATATGTATTCATTTGATGTAATTAGGTTATTTCATTGCTCAGTTATGATCTGTAGACAAACCCCGGACTGGATTCTAAGCTGGATGTGGATTGGATTCATTTCAGACATGCAAAAAAGCCAAAATAATATAGCCTGCGCTCTAATAAAGACAAGCACTTATGATAAAGAAGATCAGTCCGTATTGGTGGTATGAGTAGGTTGACAGTTTCCTAAAGAAATATTTACAGGTAGTTATGGGTAGCTGATGGGTAGCTGATGGCAAATATAGTAGACCTACAGTCTGCTTGTATGTAACTTTGGTCATTTTGGTCATCTGTACACCCCTGTCTATGAGCAAAACACAAGAACACAGATGGACATGAGATTTGTATCAGTATTATAATGCATAACAGTTACAGCTGAATAAATTAGCGGAAGAATCAAGTGATGAATACACGAATTACGAAAGAATTAGATGGATTCAGATCACATTCAGAACAGCGGAGAGAGGGATGAAAAAAAGAAGGAAACGTGGATGTGTATGTGAGATGGAGAAATACGGGGAGGGGTGAGCGGGGGTATCAGTACTTGGCAGTCTCTGAGTATCTCAGGTTCTCTCCGGCCTGGAAAAGCGGTCGATATTTAATTGTTATTGCTAGCATGGAACGCACGGAAGCGGTGCCTGTACGAAAATTTCTCATTTATTTGGTATTCTTGTGTTCTCTCCTTCTCTCTGCTCCCCCTCTCCGTTTTAGAAGAGCACTAGAAATGTTGGTTGGGGGTATTTAGACACTTTGAGGTGGAAAGAAAGAGGGGGTAGGAGATAGGGACAGCAGGGGGAAAAAATACAAGTTTTCGTCCTCAGACACATTGTGTCCCCCGTAAGCACCCGCAACCCCCCGTCCTCGCCCCCGACAGCCCTCCCTCACCTCACCCCAACCTGTATAAACCCCCACCTGTCCAAAATGAAAAATCCGTCATTTTCCATCAAACGTCCAACCAAATATTATCTACACTCCATTTCTAGAGATCGAACCTTATTTAGTTCGAAGGGATTCGCCATCTGTTTTCAAATTTCATTCCTCGGCGAACTTTATTTTCTCTGACTTTGGACAAAATTATAATCCGATCGATCCGCAATCTGCCCACCTTCTACATATATTTTCCACGGCGGATTCTTTTTTTTTTTTGCTCTCAGGCTCTGGTCGCTTGGTAGCTTCATGCAAGAGGCTAAAAGTTGGGCACCAGCAGTCTGATGCAGAGGGGGTCGTACCCCACACCGAGTGCTACTCCACTTCATCCTTCCTCCAACTCCCCCTTTCACACTTTTCCTCTCATCGGCTCTCACTGACATGTTTCCTATTCTCCTCCTCCGCTCCGGTTGCTCGGTGCGCTCTCGCGCGTGACTCGCCACGTGCGCTTTCAGTGAGCGCTCGCCCCTCCGCGCGCTCTCCGTCCTGAGATTAACACGCCGCGGTCAGACTTCGCAAACCTGTCGGGTAGGCGAACTGTCATTTTACTCTTAAAGTTATGCTTTTATGCAAGGTCACCTTCTCACTGCTTAGATTTTTAATCTGCATTTGTATTTTTTTCCGCCGAGTGTTTATATCTTATTTCTGTGCGTAGCATGAGATATACTGACAACGGACAATTCAAGTTGTGCGTCAGATGATTTTTCTGTGGTTTCTAGTTGGTTTTGGGGCTGCAGACCTCGGGACCCCGGAAATCCTGGTGCAAAAAGACAGAGCCAATGTGAGGACACAGCGTCAGGTGAGTGTTTCCCTCTACTACTTCCCACGGGACCACGGAATTCTAGCACTTGGTGCGCGGTGCACTGCACGGCACAGCCAAACACCCGTATAGTCTCAAAGTACAAGTCCTGTCCAGCTTTGTTGCGCAAAGCTTTGCCTTGCATTTTCATGCATTTTGTTAAAAACAGTTCAAGGATTTTTCTAGCTTTTTTTTTTTTTTTAACTGGGCAGCTTTACTGTGATGAATCTGAAGACCATGTCCCATTCCGTAGCTGGAGGGCGCGCAAAAGGGCGCGCGGGAGTGAAGTAAACGGACCTGGGGATATACCGTGAACTTGTCCTTGCACTGATTGTGCTGTTTGCACCGAATTGTCTAGATAGGTCTCTGGCATACAACATGATTGTATGTACTTGACATTTTGAGAGTGAGCGTGTCTTTTTGCATGTCTAGTTTGAAGTTTTGCTTGGATGCAAAGTACAGTGTTTTTGCACGTGAGTTGAAATACGTACAGATGGACAGCCACTTTATTCAAACATTCATATTGACCCAGCAGAAAGCATCATGTAGCCCAGGCATATATAAGGTCTCATATATAAGAGGTGGTCTTGTAGTTCAGTTTAATCTATTTTTTTCTTCAAAGAAACATTTACATTTACATGTATGGCATTTGGCAGACACCCTTATCCAGAGTGACTTACATTTTTGTCATTTATATCATTTATACCGAGCAGCTGAGGGTTAAGGGCCTTGCTCAAGCTCAAACATTGTAATAGAAATAATTAGCAGTGAGTAAGGCTAATTTACTGAATAGTGCTCATCTAGTTCTGCAATATGATATCTACAGGATGTGATACAAGTTGTATGTATTATAGCTTAGTCTGTCACTTACATGAACTTCAGCACTCAAGGTTGCCATTTCTTTCTATTACAGGCACACAAGGTTTTGTAAAAGTATTATTATTATTATAAAAGTCCTGCCCCATTGAGTCTTGCTGAGACACACAAATGTCAAGTCTGATCCACAGCCACTGCCTAAATCATGTGGCACTCCAATCAATCTGTAATTAATTCATTTTCTAAAAATCGTATGGCTTTTTCTTCCAAGTAAAAGGAACTAATGCAGAAAAGTACATAGTAGCCTGGTGCATGTAATGATTTAGAGGCTTCCTTAGAATCTGGGTCTTTGATTTAAATGGACTGAGCATGTCCTGCACTTTGGGACTCATAAACTAAGCCTGGCTGCCTGAGGCTCATGTACTCAGCACTTCTCAGCACCTAGTCTGGAAAGATTCATGTTGTCATGAGTTAGAATAAAGAACATTTATTTTAGAACTTTACCGAAGTTTTTTAATATCATTGTCAAGTTAAGGGTGAGAAAGGATATGAAGTAATTAAACACATTGAACATATAGATGGAACTGAAAATCATAGCCTGCTGCCATCATAGTGAAGTAAATATGTTATAGTTTTGAATGAAACCACTATGTTGGGTTTTTACATGTTATATCCATATACTATGCTCTTGTGGTAACCTCGATTAACCCTGCATTTCACAAGTGAACTGATGTTAATTTAGCCACATTAAACCACGCTCAGATCCCTAAACTGCATGAGTATGCTTAATTACCCGCAATTAAACGCCTGTGTTATTGTAAAAAAGTGCTATGGGATAAAGTGACATGCAAGTGGAAAGCAGACTCATATGAAGGAAGTTCCTATAGGTCTGTGATGTTGGTTAACATGGATGAGGGATTGCTGTGTCAAAACATATAGGTTAAACTCTGTGACCCCTTTGGAGACACAGAATGTCTTGTCAATTTTCCCCAAATTCCCAAGGCTGTATTGTTTTAGTAGATATATGATTTGGAAATAAAGATGTGAAAGCGAACGTTTTATACTGGTATGTTCGCTTGATGCCTTACTATAAAAAATGAAATCGTCAGCCGTAGCTGAATGCTATACTCAATATAGATGTTTTAGATGTTCTGCAGTCAGTGAACCTTTAGAGTAGACATGGTTTGATTGTCATAAAACCAACCCAAGTAGGCTATAAATCAGCTACAGTTCTGTATGACATTGATCATGTGAAGCAAATTCCTCTATCCTGGTGTAAATAGAATCACCCAAATCCTGGCCTCCTGTGTGAACACAACCCCCATAATGAAAATAGGTTTTCCTGGAATTTAACCTTTGACGAATGTTTATGGTGTTGCAATGGTATCTAAATAGGGCTTCGAACCAAATGCAAAAACAAAAATAGGATATTACAGGTTGAATTACGAACAAAAGTCTGAGGAAGCACTGAAAATAGATATATTTTGAATATTAGTTTGTATTAGAATGAAAACTATGGCTCGTGCTGCACTCAGACTAAAACATGCTATTTCATTTGACTAAATCTATAAACTCAACCATTTTAGCCCAACTTGGACAAGACTAGTCAGTTAGAGATAATTGTAAACAGTGGTAGTAATAACACCAGGCCCAACAGTGATAACAATTAGATTTGATTTCATTTGAGGATGCCTCCACAGCTGCTACCCCTGCCCCCTTTAGTGCCCCTAACCCCTCTTAGAGACCACGCTACCCCCCACCCCAAGGGGCCCGTCTCCCCCTCAGATTAAAGTGGGTGTGTTAATTCGGTGGTGTAGCGATCGAAGAGCTCTGGCAACAATGGGAAATGGGCTATTGATCAGACCTGCTCAGATTAAGACCGGGGAGTGGAGCTCTTTCTCGCTCCTTTTACCTCTCCTTTCCTCTCCATTTCCCACTTCTCTCTTTGGTCTCTTGCCCTCTCATTGCTTGTTCTTCTTCTATCTGTGTTCTATCTATCTATCTATCTATCTATCTATCTATCTATCTATCCCTCCTTTTTTTCTTTGGTTGAACACCCATTTCTGTTTATCTCTTCCTCATTCCTTCAAGTTTGTATGCTCCATCTGTTTCAGTGCTCCTCTGCATCCAATTTTTGCTCAGCTTTTTTTTTTGCTTTCTTGGTCCATAGCATCGCCATTATAAAATAGCTTTTTTTAATGGTTTTGAGTTTAGGGTGATAATGTGGGTTTTGAATATAGGAAATGCATCTCAGGTTAAGCTGATGAGGCTGTGGCATTATTGAAAAACCCTGAAGCAATATTGTTTCATAAGAAAGCATTACAAATCCCTGTCCACTTGTTAATTACTTCAGTCTATAATGTTAGAGGAGCACGACTTCCTGCCATGTCTTTCTGCCTACCATGCACTGGAGGTATCAGCAGTGGTTACAGCTGTCACTAACGAAGAAAACCAATTGCAATTACTAAGTCTACTTACTTGTGTCTACATTGTCCAAAAGTCACACCGGGTCGGTAACGGATCTTGAAAATTTCATTCCTCTTTTACGTAAAGAGCAACTTTGATATTTCTCTTTGTTTTTGCTTACTATGTGAGTGTCTCCATGCCTGGAAGCAGTTTAGAGTATTTTTCATTCTTTCTGGAAATCATTCTCCTGCCTTTTGCCATCTTGTTCCTCCTATGAGTCCTAACACCTCCAAACCCAAGTAAATTCCACAGGTTTAGCTAATGGATTATTAAGTAGCTGACTGTGGATCAATTAAGTACTTAAAGTTTGTTAGGCAGAGTCAATGCCTGTGAAGACTTGCCGAGGTGGTGCGGTTCTCATCTCTGAGATTTAAAACCTCGCAGGTTTACTGCTTGTGAGGTAGCACAGGGCACAACCCCAGGTCTGAATGATAATATATTATATAAGCTGCACTCAGAAGAACATAATACACGTATATTGGCACAAAACAGCTTTACAACACAAGCAAAGCAGGGGGATTTTTCTGTATAATGTGTTCTGTAGAGCTTTTGATTAAAGCAGTTTTTGAACCGCAAGTCTGCACTTGCTTTACTGTGTGGTGTGGTGTGGTGTAAGGTTGTGGAGTTAGTTTTGTTTATTGTTAGTGGAAGTTCTGACGTGTAATTCACTGATCTGTTGCGTTTTTAGGACTGAATTTTTGAAATATTCCCAAAAAAGGTTCTTAAAAATGTGTGGGTTTTGTGGTGAGATAGGATACATAGGTTTATAGATTCCCTTGGGTCTTTATCTTGCACACCTGTACCTGACTAAGTCCATTGTACTTACTGCAAAGGAAAACCATGAGACTAATTTGAAAGATTTTAGGTTATTGAGTTATCGAGGTATGAAACCAAACAAAGGCACTGGAAATGGTTGAGGAAGAGAAGGAGAAAAAAACTGTGTTCTGTTGTGAAGAAAACAATAAGATAGAAAGGGAGGGTGGACAAACACGCACATAAACACACACACACACACACACACAAACAAACACAGTCATGTCATGCCATACTAGTGCAGCTAATTAACACTAACCTATGCCTAACCCTAACCCTAACCTTAACCTCAATAATGAAAATGCTACTTTTTGTCTCTTTTTAAAAAAAATTTTAATTCCAGCAACAACAAAAACCAATTTGATTGTGGGGACCAGCAAAATGTACCCACAAGCTCAAAAATATCAAATAGTCCTATATCCTTGTGGGGACATTTGTGACTTTGTGGACACACACACACATGCATGCACCATCATAGTCTTTATCATCATCATCATCATCATCATCATCATCATTTGGATATAAACATGTGCTGTTTACAAGCATCCCGTATGTGTGTCTGTGTGTGTGTGTGTATGTGTGTGTGTGTCTGTGTCCACAAAGAATTTGGACGATCCGGATTGTACTGTTGGTCCTGACAAAATAGCTCATGCCTGTTTATTCTGGGTTTTTCTACATAGTTAAGACACTTTGGTCCCGACACCACACACACACACACACACACGAAGTAAGCTCATATTCGTGACGGAGGAGCGGAAACGGGTCGAATCCTACTTCAAATTCTCTTTCCTCTCGGCTTGTCGACCGGGGAAAACAAACCGACCTGCGGCTCAGCGAATAGGGATTTACTAATTAACTGCTTACACACACACACACACACACACACACACACACACACACACACACGCACACACACAGAGGGAGAGAGAGTGTGTGTGTGGGGTGGGGGGTTGTGGGCTTCACACCTCCCCTACGCCCTTCTTCTCACTCTCACACACTCCACGGGCTTCTAGCGCCCCGGAACCACGGGCAAAGCTTCACACACCGTTCACATTGTAACCGATTGGAGAGAACGAGACTACTGATCAGGAGAAGTGGAGGTATGTCAGAGAATACACAGCGCCGGGGTTTGGAAAGCTTCACAGATTGGAGTTGGAAGTTGTGTCGGAGGCAGTTTTATTTACAATGCATCTTATGATGTTTTATACGTAGAGAATGATGATGATGAAGATGATGATGATGAAGATGAGGATGAGGATGATGTCGATTATTATTATTATTATTATTATTATTATTATTATTATTATTATTGCTGTTCTTGTTCTTGCTAGTTGCACCGGGTCTGTAGAGTTTAGATAATCTTGTGAAGTCTTTGACAGTGGAACAAAAAAAATCATGAATTGATAAGTTACATTAGTGCACTAGTTTTAACCCGGGTTGGCCGTTAAGTGGCATGGTTTGTTAAGGATGTACTCTGAGCCCTCACCTCCAGACCACACTATCAAACAGTCAATTAGGCAGTCACCCATACGGTAACGAGAGACGTTTAATGAGCTGCAGACGCGCACCCGTTCGATCTCTCTCTCTATCTGCTCATTTGCCTTTGTCATTTCCTTTCTCAGATTTCTTAGGAGACAGTAGTCTTACCATGAAAGAAATATCTACTGAAGGTTTACATTTCTATGCCAAATCGTTACTGTTTATTGTGGGCATGTGTCACTTCTAATTATTATTATTATTATTATTATTATTATTATTATTATTATTATTATTATTATTATTATACTCTTCTACTAGTATGAATAAAATAGCATTTATTATTATTATTATTATTATTATTATTATTATTATTATTATTATTATGTTCGAAATAAACAAAATAGCAAATGAAAAAGGAAATGACATACCCACTAGCCTGCCTAGTATATTATTTTATTTCAACTGAACACCAAACCGTGTCCAAAGCCCAATAAGTGCCTGTTTTGCATGTGAAATTCTCACATTACACTAAAAATTTAACACTTTTTTAAACCATGTGATATGTCATATAAAGGCGCCAGACAATCTGTGATATTGTAGATTTCTGTGGTTTACAATGCAAATGTATTCATTTACGCACTGGAGTACCCCTGTCCATTTCTTTGCCCTGATATTTTGACAAGTGTTTCTTAATTAAAAGGTGAGCATGCAGCAGTGATGACATCACACCCTGCCTTTGTAAAAGTTCTGCAGGTTACTACTTTGGTTACTTGTTACGCAGTGAACTGGGTAGGATTGGCAGCGATTGTAAGTATAGGACTCTAGTTGCAACAGTTCAAAATTGTTTAAAATAAAAAATGAATGAATTCAGAAATAAGAAAGGAATGAATACATTTAAAAAATAGCGTTATAGGCTCGGGTACTTGTTGATCCGCCTGCCATGATAGTAACAATGTCCACCTGTTTGGATTTGTATATTCTTATCCGCCGTTTTACAATAGATAATCAAGAGTACCACTTTTCTGTTTTGTAAAGAGGAAAATGGGATAGACTAATGAAGTTGAAAAATAAACATTTTGCTCTAAATTGACGGCACAAACTTAACATACAAAGAAAGTTAATAAATTCCGGAGGTTTTCTCTTTATTTCTTTCCCCCAGAGCATTAAGGTAACGCGTCTGTAATGATAGACTATGAAGTGCTGAAGGGATACTAGAGTACTCACTGAATATAGGAATAAATCAGATCGGAAATATCATGTTGGTCTTTATTTGGCTGTTTTCACATGTCGCGACGCTCTTATTGACTACAGTTTACCTGGTC
>JAOVVG010000027.1:10215813-10228367 GCA_028566375.1 Leptodoras nelsoni
GTGTGCATTGCAATATTTTGAGCAAAACTGTGCTCTTACCCTGCTAATTGAAATTTCACACTCTGCTCTTACTGGTGCAATGTGCAATTAATGAAGCCATGAAACCTCCCACACTAAAATGACAGGTGTTTCAGTTTCATTGTCTAACCCCTGTATGTATGTATGTATGTATGTATGTATGTGTGTATGTAGAAAGCAGATTGGAGAAATGCTGTAATGCTGTGTTGTAACGTCTTGCACTGTTCTGCAGTGTGTGCTGGCTAAGCCGAGTGGAAGGGAGCGCATTTATTGTAACACAGACAGGAACCAAACGGCCAATCGAGATTTCACGTTCGGGGTTTTTCACACCGAAAACAAACAGGAAGCGGCGGAATGCTGAATGCTTTGTAGTTCGGAAAACACAGTGACGATCTGTCAAAACTACAGCCCGAAATGCACGCTATCTGTAACCGGGTTTAATAAATGAATAAATCAGCGCACTCGGAATGAAATGACGGTCTATCTCCGGGTTTGAACACATCTTGTAGCTAGCTAGCTGTAGGTGTCCTCCACTTCCGCGTCCAGCGCGTTTCCCCCACCGACCGACTAACTTTTCAACACGGCATCTTAAGTGGCGTCCGTCACCGCTTTTTTTTCCCACCTCGCCGGTTTTTAAGGTAAGTTTTCTTGAATGCGTTTTGATACAGATTGCTAATTGGAGGAGGCTGCATTATTTTGTCTTTGTCTGCGTTACTGTAATTTTGTCGGGATGTGGTTTAGTAGCTCGGGTAAAGTGGAGCGCTTTAGCCTGCGACTAGCGCGAGGAATGTTTGGCTACAGTGTAGTTCAAAACAAAACGGCGATACATATTTGACTGTTTTTACGACTTTTCACGGGTTTCAGTGTACCGCTCATGGCGTTGATATACAAAATATATACAAGCTGTCATAAAGTGAATAAGCTAGCGGTAAGGTAGAGGAGCCGCTGGAGTTACCGAGCTGTAGCCGAGCAGAAGAATAGAAAGACCTGACAGTGGATGTCAGTTAGCTGCAAACATTTCACCTCCTTTACCAGCGTACATACAAACCTTTTGCTTTTCTGTGATTTAGGCTTTGCTTTCGATCCATTTTTTATTTGATTAATAGATGTAAACAGGACATATGGTGTGTAATATAGATTTCTGATATGATGTGTACACAGAAAAACTGGTACACCCCACACTTCTGTCCCAAACGGCATATTGGGTTGAACGTTGCACAGTCCTCACGCTGATGTCCGCCGAGACCCTGGTGTTGGATTCTGATGTTACTTGAGGCAGTGTTGCAGATTCCTGCCAGCTCTACACCACTCACGCTCACCCTTTTTACGCCCACGCTGCTGTCGTAAGCTCGAGGATTTGCCAGAATTCTTAGAGTCGGGGTACAAGATTAAAATGTTCAAATGTGAAAATCTGAACTTCGCTTCTACCTCCAAAATGCTATGAGCCATCACACAAATCCAACTATAAAATCGTGATTCTCATGGCAGAAACAGCTCTAGAAACTGTTACAGATGTCTAGTATCGCTTTATATATGAACTGGTGGACGCGACTTATGATGTCCGTGGGTGGGGTTGCGACGTATTTTGCATAGTACCAGTTTTTCTGGTGATCTGAATGGTGATCATTAAACATTTTTATTTATAGGGTTAAATACAGGTATATAAGGTCAAAGGAAATGCACCAGTCTTTCAATGGTTCGGTGTGTGACTGCATGACAAGGTCTTACTTGTGTGTCTGTACCTCAGGTCCATCAAAAAAAAATGCTATGTCCCAATTAAGGAAATTGTAACTTCATTTTCATTACAATGGATTTGGATGATGTTAGTAATTGGCTCTTTGGGACATCCCTGTACGTGCAGTGACCCACTGTGGCCTTTTTGTATCTGCAATTATGTTGCATTCCAGTTGACCTGGGAAGTCGGAATGTCCAAGGTCCCAGTTGGATATTTTAACTGGAAGGCAGCTGAAGTTGGATTTCCAACTCAGAAAGTCTGAGGAACTTCACAAACCAATCTTCCAAATCCAAGGTGGCTGCTCCGTGCATCAACAGTAGCGAAAGCTGTAGTATTGTGTTGTTTCTTCTGTCCTTTATGTCATTTATTATCTTAGTCATAAACGAGAACTGTCTAGTTTCTGCCTCTGCACATGTTGCTACAGTGTGTGTTTATGCAACATACCACAGCATAATGTGTTGTCATCAATTGGTATTGCATACAATGGCAAACCTGGCTAGAACTGGTATTCTGGACTTGTACTGTGGTACAGTGGTAGCTCAGTGGTTAAGACACTGATCTACTGATTAAAAAGGTCATGATTTCAAATCCCAGCACCAGGAAGCTATTGGGCCCTTGTGCAAGGCTCTTAACCCTCAACTGCTCAGTCGTATAAAATGAGATAACTGTAAAGTCACTCTGGATGCTTCTGTCTGCCAAATGCCATAAATGTCAATGTACTGGAATACCAGTTGTTCTGGAGAACGGTTAGCTCGAGTGTGACGTCATTTCCAGCTCAGACAAATGAAACGCAGCGATATTTATCTGTACCTCAGTGCCATCTGCTGAGCTTTGAAATGCACTTTGCGGATATTTGTACAAGCAATGAAAGGCTTATTCATTATTTCGGTCCACATAGAGAGAGCTTTGTTGTTGTTAACAGTCTTGGAAAAGGTGAACTCTGTCTTGGAAAATGTGACATGTTTAAGAGCTAAGGAGTAAATGACAGCAAAATGGAGAAAACTGCTCAGGTTCAGGCCAACAGTAGCAATATTAAGGCGTGGAATATGGAAACTGGAAAGCACGGTTTTAACACTGTGGAAGAAGGCTTAGCGTTTTCCGTCTTAATACGTATGCTGCTAAAAATAGATACAGAATGTAATGAAATGTAGTTCAAGATATTTGGAGGAAGACTGAAACGAATGCGAATAGAAGATGCCGTCACTTCCTTTTCCTGTGTGATACCAGCAGTGTTTTCTTCTTTCGTTCATGCTCCCTTCCCCCATCTTCCCTCTGTACCTCCATCTGTTTCTATACACACACACACACACACACACACACACACACACACACACACATGCACTCAGGGGCAAGCTTAGGCTTGTTGTCCCTTAAGCTAACAAGTCCTTGTTTTGGTAATAATGTGTAGTTTTTCCTTCTACCACACAGTTTGATCCGGTTTTTTTCTGTCCAATAAATTATCCAATGTTCTTTGCAAACTTTTTACCGAATCTTTTCTGAAGCTTTATCAAGTCCTCCCACATATCAGCCATATTTTGTAGATAAAATCTGTCTGGAAGTTTAATTTTGGAGTCTTTCGGACAGCATAAACAAAGAAAAGCGCAACCGCGCTTCGCGTTTGAGACGGTATTCTTAGCTGTCCTAAACAGACAGTACTTTCATTTCTTCTTTAAACCAAAATAGTGTTATTGATTTATAGGTAGACTGTTGGAATGTTTTTTACTACTTACTTGAAATACATTATGTTGATAATCAGTGCAAGTGGGGGAGACCATGAATTCCTCAGGAGAGTCTGTTTTAATCACGGCTGTATAGCCATACCCAGCTGTTCACGTTCGAGGCAGTAGAGACGAAGAAGAGCTCAAGTGATGGCCGAGACGAACAATAAATGATTCGAGAACTAGCTGCACATAATACAATGGTCTTCCACGGGTAATCTAAGCCAAATAAGGACAGAAGCATGGAAGTAGGATACAGGTTCTCCTGAACTCACAAAAAAAACATTCAATAACAAAAGTCGTACCTAAAAATAATAGGGTGCCAAAGAGCTTTGCTCTGTACTGTATTTGATAGTTAAAGTGTTCTTCAAAGGTCAGTGTGAAATATTCTGTGGTAAGCGGTAAGTGGTGATGAGGTAAGCTACCAGTGTGGTGTGCCTTCTCCAGTGGTTTTGACACATCAGCATATAGTAGTGACTGTATAATACATAATACATGCTGTGAACGGCAAAACTACAACACAGAATACTTCATTATGAGTTCAAATAACAAGCCATAATGCTGCTTTTAACCGTTAGAACCTGACGGACTCCTTACATCCTTAGATTGTTTTCAAATGAACGGCTCGTGAGGTGTTCATTTGAGTGACGCGTGACTCGTATGGTATGAAACTGCATGATTTGGCCTTGCCGACAATGCTAGTTTCTCGACTAAGCGATAAAGTGTTTGTGAGAACAGTTATCAAGGTTAAGTATAGTAGAACCTGATGGATGTGCCGTGCAGCCAAACTGAACAGCAGAACTCACCCTTTCTGATGATACTAGTTGCTTCTCTGTAAAATAAAGGGTTTCGAGTAATCTGGTTTTGAATTCACAGCAAATTCTACATCATCTCCAACATAGGGCTGATGTTCTAGGCTAAGCACACACAACTAATCCAACTAATTTTAATAAAAGATAAAGGCATCCTGAACAAACACAAAATGCTTTTAAATGAAAATTCCATTTATTGAGTTATTCAAAACCCCATGTGGAAAAAGTTGAAAAGAATTGCCCCCAAAAAGCAGAATTCATGGTTTCATCAATGACAAGTCATCCAGGCCCTGCAGAAGCAAAGCAGCCCCAGACCATCGCACTACCACCACCATGTTTGATATTCTTTTGATGGAATGCAGTGTTAGCTTTACTCCAGATGTAACAGAACCCAGGTCATCTAGAAAGTTCCACCTTTAACTCGTCAGTCCACAGAATATTATCCCAAAGATTTTGTGGGTCATCTAGATGGTTTCTGGCAAATGTGAGATGAGCCTTTGTGTGGGTTTTTGGCCAGTAGTGCTTTGTGTCTTGCAGCTCTCCCATGGCTGCCACATTAGTGTCTTTCTTATTGACATTGATTTTAAACCGAGGCCTGCAGTTCCTTAGATCTTTGTCTGGGTTCTTTTGTAATCATCTTGATGAGTTGTCAACATGTTCTTGGTAAAGGTTTGGTGGGCCAGACAAACACGTTTTCTCCATTCGTGGATAACGGCTCTCACTGTGGTTCACCGGAGTCCCAGAGTCGTCGAATCTGTCATTGAATCTCTTTAGAACGTGGCATCGTGCTGCTTTTTGACACCTTCTAGCCTGCCAGACAGGTTCTATTTAAGCGATGTTTAGATTCAACAGGTCTGGCAGTAATCATGTCTGGGTGTGGCTAGTGAAATTAAACCCAGCAGTAAATTGAATTTGGTTGACTGGTTGATATACGGGGTAAGGGGACAGCTATGTTTTCACCCAGGTAGGGCTGAACAGTGTTTTTCCTTCAGTAAGTGAAATCATCATCAGGATTTTGTTTAAGACTGTGAAATATACAAAAATACACTAGATTGAGAAGGGGCAAATACAAGTAAGAGTATCCCAGTATCATGGCTCTGATGTTGCCAGATTCTAGACAATCGCCCCATCACAATTCTGAAAAGATATCTCTACTGCCTGCATTTTAAGGTGAAGATAAGATTTACTTCGTAAGCTCTTTTTTCCTTGATAAAAAAAATCTGCAAGTATATCAAATGATGGAAGATTTGGATAGCCTAGACTGAAAAAAAAAAAACCCAAGATACATCATGTAGGCTATAGCTAGCTCTTATAATGACCCAGATCAAGAGCTTAAAAGTAAAGGTACTGAAAGTACCCTATAAATAGCCTAGGATTCATAGACTTGCTTGGGCTATGAAACTATCATCTTTCTGCAGAAAGAAAACTGACTAGGAAAAAAGTAGCATAAGCCTCTTGAGTATTTGGCTCTGAGGTCGAAATGGTTCTGATCAAGCACACAAGGAGTCCATTGAATGGTTGTAGTCAGACTACTGTATTGTCGCTGTTTTGAAGCAAGGATGACTCATGCTTATTAAGTGTTAAAGTGGCTAAGCAGCTTTTTTTGTTGGCCAGAGCACAGGATCTTCCTGTTACGTGCTCTCTCCACTTCTTCCACTGTACTCAAATGGGACGTGACATAATGCCTTTAAAACACCCCGCTTTCTACTATTTCCAGTCGAACTAGAAGGTTTGTTGTCAGCCAGCTCTTGAATAAACAGCTCACATTTTTTTTTCCATGATCATTCTTTTGCCATGCTGCTCACATACCCATTTATGAGCAAATATTATGGCTTCTGGTTCACAGCGCGGGGAAAAGACGATGCAGCCGCACTGTGCGTGGGATAACGGAGAACAGGGCAATGATAATGATAATGATAATGAAAATGGAGCCCTATAGAGTAAATATTCAGCAGTACAGGTAACTACATAGAGCGCATTAAGTACTCTGAGCTGTAGGAAAGACGTTAGTCTAAACCAGATGTATTGTGCAGAGCTGCGCATACAAGCCGTGGGCATATTCACTGGAAAAACACTGCAATGGCACACACACTAAGTGAACTGGGTGGAGGTGCAGGTCTGCGCGGCATAAAGCAGGTATGTGTTCTGTAAAAGGGCTCTGTGTTTGACGGCAGGGAAATTACTCCCGTTTGAAAGAGAGAACTGCAGCCAGACCTAATATGTGCATGGTGACTGAAAGACTGTCAGTTGCCTCGTATCACAGTGACTCATTTGGCCGTCTACATAGACAGAATGAAAAGCATTAGGCATTCACTGACTTTTTAGGCTTGCCTTTTCTGTTCTTAAGTGGTAGTGGAGTTTTTTTTTTTTTTCAATGTAATTGAAAACGTACACATTACTATCGTAATCACCCTGAGAAATCCAGTCTGAGTTGTTTGGGAAGATTTAAGATTTTGTAGTAGTAATTACCTTTGTTTCTACACACAGGAAGGACTAGGAAAAAAGGAGTAGGCCAAATAAAAGTGGGGAAGCGGAGGGGGAACAATTCACGTATTTCCACCACTGATGTATTCATACTGAAAATATTGGGCAGAGTGGGGAAACTTCTTGCGGGTTTGCCCAAATCTCGGGATATATTTTCTCCTGAATAGTGGAATGCTTTGTTTCCGTGACTGCATCACACAGAATTTTCTCTGGAAGACATTAAGGTACAGCTACGAGGGTTCGCTTCTGACTGTTTTCTCAGCCACGCCCCAAGTTTGGTAGAGGATTCCGATTGGACAGAGATTGCATTTGCTCCTTGATGAAGTACAATCATGTGCGTTGTGTTTTGGCACGTTCACAGAGCCACACAGAGGAATACAGTGCAGCTGAGCTGACTGCATTTTAAGGTGGTTTGTTTTTCTGATTAGACACTGACGTTCTTTTCTGATAAGAGATTAAGCGGCATTAAATCAATGTAACGGATGTTTTACTTTTCATTTCGGCACGTTTTGACATGCTAATTGTCATGTGTGTCATGGGGCAGAGGTAGCTCAGTGGTTAAGACATTGGACTACTGATTGGAAGGTCATGAGTTCAAATCCCAGCACCACCAAGCTGCCACTGTTGGGCCCCTGAGCAAGGTCCTTAACCCTCAACTGCTCAGGTGTATAAATGGGATAAATGTAAGTCACTCTAGATAAGGGTGTCTGCCAAATGCCGTAAATGTAAATGTATTGTTTTTCAGAGGTCAAGCAATGTGAAAAGCAATGTAATAATAGTTTTGCTTTTCATTTTTGACATGAATTCAGCATGGAAAATGCTAATTGTCATGTATTGTTTAATTGTCATGTAATAGTTTTGCTTTTCATTTGGCATGTATACTGCATGGTTACTATGGAAAAGCAAAACATTGTGTGCATTGCATTTTACATGTTTGCACTTTGGTGATTGCTTTTCATTTTGGCATGAATTATTCTGTATAAAAACCAACCTGAAATAAGTTAAATGGGAACTTACTAGTTCAAATGTAAAATTACTAGTAATGTTAAGCAACGAAATGTGATGAAAGCAAGTGTAGCATATGCCTGTAAAAAATATAGACACACCCCAAAGGCTGATCAGCCCACCACTATCTTTAGTGTTAGAAATGCATGCGTGTGGGGAACTAAAACCTTCTAAACCTTCACACTTGCCACAAGACTTTTGATGTGGGCAAAAAACAAGATCTTGCATATTAGAAAAAATTAAAAGACTGTGCTGTGGTTTATACTGTTAATACTGTTCTTCAGTGGTCAGGACCCCCACAGCACCACCACAGAGCAGGTATTGTTTGGGTGGTGGATGATTGCCAGCGCTGCTGTGACCCTGATGTGGTGGTGGTGGTATGTTAGTGTGTTAGTGTGCTGGTATGACTGGGTTAAACACTGCAGTGCTTCTAAAGTTTTTGATCCCCTCAGTGTGTCGCTGCTGGACTGAGAATAGTCCACCAACCAAAAATATCCAATACCCACCTGTGGGTAGCATCCTGTGACCAGTGATGAAAGACTAGAGGATGACTAACACAAACTGTAACAGATGAGTTACTGTCTCTGACTTTACATCTACAGGGTGGAGCAACTAGGTAGGTGTGTAACCCTAATAGGAGTGTAACAATGCATTGCGATGCAAAAATGTGACGATGTGCATCGTGGAGTTGGACGATATCACATGCACTTTGTTTATAATGTCATCTAATGTATGTAAAAGCATTTTTTTGAAAAGCAGAGGACTCAACCATCACTAGTACGTCATACGTCATGCTGTCATTCACCTCAGACTGAGGTGACAACAAAAGCAAACATAATGCAAACTTTGAAAGGGGCAGTATAGCGAGATAACCGCAGACGGTTGGACTACAAGGGCTACCCAGAGCTATATGACTATAACAGCACATGTGATTACCAGAGAGTGGGAAACGGTGAGCTTCGTACTCTAGACTCGCCTTCTTTTCAAGTCACACACCGGGCTAAACATAGCCAAGGAAAACGGCTCTCCCAGAGTCAGAGCTTGAAAAAGCTAAACATTGCTGACGTTATGGACAACGCTCGAAATATGGAGGTAGCGGTGACCGAGGCTGGACTAGCACCACACACAAAGTGTTTTGCCCACACTTCCCAAGCAGGACTAAACCGCATAAACCACATCACTTGGTTGTTGGGTCTTCCACCACTGTGGTTGCGGCTAAACAGAGATTATTACAGACCCCCCCATAAACTCATCATCTTTCTTTTAGTTTGAAGGAGACTAAAATTCTTGGTTAAAGTTTTACTCGTGAGAAAATCGAATTATGAGCAGACTGTATCGTTACACCCCTAATGTCTAATAGAGTGGACACAGTGTTTAGAAACTTCAGCAGCACTGCAGTGTCTGATCCAATCGTACCTGCACAACACACACTAGCACTGAGCATCAGGTAGAAATACACTTATTTGCACACTTTGTTTATTTAGAGGTTATAAAACAGGATGGTGGGACTGCGTTCTCATTGGTCTGGAAAAAATGGTGGAGCTGCTAGTCTTGATGTTTACTTTGATATTTTCTTACTGTTGATTGTTGCACATCTGGGGAAATCGAGCTAGCTTACCGGTACATTCCATAACCACATGCCATCATGACTGCTTGTAATCACTTGATTTTGAATTGGCAGCGAGGAGCATAATGTGGTAAAAATTTGGCATGGCGGTGCATGGTGGAAGCATTGCCGCCTCACAGCTCCAGGCCATGCATGCCTGCATCAGTTCTCTGGTTTCCTTCCATCTCTCACAAGCATGTTGCTGGATGGATGGGCTATAATAAATTCCCAGAGATGTGTGTGAAAGTGTGTGCATGGTGCACTGGCCTTCCATCCAGACTGTTTCCTGTATAACCTGATGCTCAGTATTCCTAGCATATGTTCAAAATCCTCTAAGACCCCGAACAAGCAGTTATTGAAAGTGAGTGTGCATGGATAGCAGATGCTTCAATCTCAGAATAAGTCAGATAATCAGCAGTAAATGTTTCTTTACAATGAAAGGCAGTTTATGATTATTATGTGCAGCATCTAATATGAGCTAGACGCTAACCTAATCTAATTTTCTAATCTAACTATTGTAAAAAATAGCTGTATACACTCAGCTGTTGCTTATAATTCCAGACATTTCTGCACATTGCAGTTAAATATCACTTCATTCAATATTGTTTTATCATTTATGCACCACGTGACCCTGTCCACCAGCATATACTAGAGTTTTTGTGATAGAATTCTGTTTTCTCTCTGTCTTGACAGCATTTTTGTTGCCACTGTTGCTAAATCTGTTAATATGCAGTCCCCTTTGAAAGTACTTGGAACAGCAAAAAAGAAATTTGGGATCAAGAGATAAATATGAGATGATAAATCAGAATTTCAGTTTCATTTCTAGATACTTCCAATTTAATACATCTTTTAACATGACACCTTTCTTTTGAATGCACCAGTATTTTCAAGCGATCAAATTTATTGAACCATGTAACTTGCAACTGTTTCTTTTTACCCAGGTGTGCCCTGTTAGATTGTGTCTTTAAACAGTTAATAGCTCTGAATGTCTGCTTGTGGATTGATAGCTGGGTTTCAGCTGTGAAGACTGCATTTGTTATTTGAAAGGATAAACCAACATGTAGACCAGAGAGCTATCTATAGGAGAAAAGCAAGCCATTTTGAAACTGAGAGGAAAGGGTGAATTGATTATTGTGTAAGCAGTGGGCAAAGCTGTGAAGATAAACCAAAAAATAAGCATTAGGGACATCCCATAACCTCCACAGGCATGGTTGAACATATCACAATCCAGCATTTGGAGAAGACTTTGAATGCAGAAATATAGATGCCATTACCACAAGATGCAATCCAGTTGCAAGAATTGGAAGGCAAGGAAGAAATACAAAGATGAGCCACAAAAGTATTGGAACCAAGTTTAACCTCTATCAAAGTGATTAGAAAGTGTGGAGAAAGAAAAGATCTGCTCAACCATGCAGTCAAGCATGGTGGAGGTAGTGTTATGACTTGGGCTTCGATGGCTGCTTCCGGAGCAGGCTTACTAATCTGTAATGATGATGGTCGTAGCGGCAAGAATGAATTCAGAACTCTACAGACACATTCAGTCTGCCGGTTTACATCCAGTTTATTTGGGAGGAACTTCATTATGGAGCAAGACAATGAGCCAGAACACACCACTGACGCAACAAACTGGGAAAAATTGGGAAAGGGTTTTAGACTAGCCAAGTCAATCACCAGATCTTAACCTAAGTGAGCATGCATTTCACTGAAGGGAGAACCACCCCAACCTCACCACATCCTTCAAATAGTATAGAGTAAGCAACCTTTATGACAACATCCATGTGTTTTTAGCAATGCGCCATATGTTAGCTAGGTGATCGACTGTGGAAATGAGAGTTGCTGTGACGCTACTGGGAGGGACAATGATAAACCTTTAAGTTTGGAGAAGCCGCAAGGTACCGCATGTAGCAGGAACCACAATTTGAATGGCATACTGTTCAAGGAGCCAGACATCCAATGACAGCACTATCCTGATGTCTTTAGCCAGGTGAGTCTTGGTAGGTAAAAGATCTGACCCCTGCTGTAGTTTTGATTGTAGGTACTGAGAATACTGGGAACCATTTGATCAAAACGGACATGGCAGATAATAATGGACCAAAAGATCACTCCAGTACTGTGGGCTGAGAACATTCAGTGGTTTATAGGACTTTAGTAGAGCTGTCAGATTCATTTTTTAAATCATATTAATTGCACGATTAATTTTTTTATTTGTGCTGTACATGCAGGTTCACATCGTAGGGCTATTGAAAGTGCTGTTGCCGTTTATCACTGGTCTATTTTAAGAAAAACGAGTGCTGAATGTTGGCTCATTATTAGCTTCTCTTTATTTGATAAAAGTGAAATATTGACGGGGCGACACGGTGGCTCAGTGGGTAGCACCGTCGCCTCACAGCAAGAAGCTCCTGGGTTCGATCCCCGGGTGGGGTCTGGGTCCTTTCTGTGTGGAGTCTGCATGTCCTCCCCGTGTCACGATGGATTGGCGCCTTGTCTAGGTTTGTTCCTGCCTTGCGCCCTTTGTTGCCGGCTAGGCACCGGCTCTCCTGTGACCCTGAAAAGGAATAAGCGGTCAAGAAAATGAATGAATGAAATATTAAAAATGATTGATGTCTTTTCATTTTTTTAATTGAAAGGGAACTTCACAGTGTGTAGGGAGCTAGGGAACATGGGTGTATCACATCGCCTTTGTCATCTCCGTGTTAGCTCCGACAGCTAACGAGCTCGGAGATCCTAACACTGAACACGAGAGATCGGAGCACTGTGCACGAGAAGAGACAACCAAAACATACAGTAAAAAGTTAAAATACATCACCCACAGACATTTCATCACATTTATTTCAAAAGTGCCTATAGCATACACAATTAGTCTGAACAGTATCGTTTGATTTATCAACCGAGCCGTAGCCGTTTTCCCTATGAAGATCTCTTGGGATTCTGTACCCCGTGCAGTGTGTAGGGAGCAGGGATACAGCTTAGAGACACCTGCGATCGGAATGCAACCTAACACGAGTAACGTAACGGTCATGTTTGGAACATTTGTGTTCACTAACGGCGCTGCTGGTTTGCATAATTTAACATTCATTCATTCATTCATTTTCTTGACTCCTTATTCCTTTTCAGGGTCACGGGAGAGCCGGTGCCTAGCCGGCAGCATAGGGCGCAAGGCAGGAACAACCTTAGAC
>JAOVVG010000027.1:10581286-10600459 GCA_028566375.1 Leptodoras nelsoni
ATATAAAATCATATTGTTAATTTGTTTTGAATAAATTGGTCTGTGATCTATCTATCTATACTAACCTTTTCCATGTCTTACTGGATACCAAGTATGCTTTTCCCCAGTGATGTAGCCTATTGCTTCATAATTTATCATAAAATCATACAAATAATGAGGCCTATGTAACTCTAATATTTAATATTATATATTAAATATTAAATATGTAATATTTAGGTTACAAGGTTTTTAACATGCCTAGGGTTAGGGTTAGGATTAAACTATATCAGCAACTATAGCACTTAAACAAGTTCTTTAGAAGACCCTAATACAAGGAGAGTGGGTTGTATTTGAAGGATAAGCTCATTGTAACTTTAAGTCATTCCTCTACTTTAGTCTCTGATGCAGCACATCAGTTTGTGCCCGTGACAGTCACTTGATGTGGAAGGTATTAGTTTTTTAAAGCACACCCTGCCGAGCAGTTTCATACAACACATTGAGTGGAGTCAGAGAATCAACGTACCCCTCTCTCTCTCTCTCTCTCTCTCTCTCTCTGGCATGGAGCATATGTGTATACTGTACCAGCGAGCTGACCGGGGGTGCGCTACAGTGCAGGCTCGACGTCACCTCTCCCATGGCGTCACATTGACGTAGCGCATACCAGGCTGCCTATGTAGAAGGCAGACGCGCATAAATGTGCTATTAGACTTTCTCTCTCGCTCAGCGCGACACATAAACAAAGGCACATTGCAACTTCATCCCGGCGCGTCTCTGCCTTTTTCCGTAGCCACTTCACGCCGAGACGGTTACAGTGGAGCTGAGCGGAGCACGGAGTACTTTTTTTATATATACCCACTCTTATTTTAAAAGAGAAATTACAAAATAATTTTTTTCATGATCATCTTTTTTGCGACCCTAAGACCTACTTCATTCATCTGAAACTTTAAACATTTTTTGCAATATTCTGTTGGATATGCACCGGGAATTATTAGGGGTCTAAAACCGTATGTAAAGACGGAACCGTCACAGCAAACAAGTAAGTGAACATTTTAATTTCTTTTCTTTTTCTTAAAACCCAACCAGCTCCTGTGATCGGCTTGTCAGGCGACATGGAGGGTTGTTGAATATTCGTGTTATTTTGTTACTTTTCTCGGCAAGAACTTTAACAGAAAGTTTGCTCTGAAGTGTTGTAACCTGTTGAGCGCACTTAGGACAGAGAGAAAGAGCAGCCGTGTCTCGAGCAACGTCTCCACTCCAGACGGATTGATGGCTCTGAATCCCCGATTTAATTTGCGAAAGGTCCTCAAATTATCGGCTGGTTGTCATAGAAATGGGATGCCGCTTCTTCTTCTTCTTCTTCTTCTCCTTTTTTTTAAACCCCGGTGTAGCTCACCCGGCGGAAAGCTCGCGCTATCACACCGGGACCGAGAAGCGTGCGTCTCCGGCTCCAGCCTGAAAGCCGTTTAAGCGCGTCCTGGAGGCTTCCCCTGCTCGCTTTCTCATCCTGCTTACACATCCAGATGTCCATTTAATACTAATACACATCTTATTTTCTTTCCTTTCTTTTTTTTTTAAACAATGGCATAACATTTCCTCTCTCCGGTCCAGTGCTATAGAGAGCTCGCGCGCGATCCCTCGGCGCGCACACCGACCGAGTGTTGAGTGTCCCGTCCCCGGTTACAGCAAGACAGCAATAAGTGTCGCTCAACAGCCTCGTCGTGTATTTCTTTCTTTATTAAAAAAAAAACAGGGCATGACTGGACATTGCAGCATTAACTTGACTTGACTTGTCTTGTCTTGTGCCACTCTGTGATGTGATGATGTGTCGCGTGCATGATTTTTGTACAGGGTCATATTGCACACATGATACTATAATGAAAGTGCGCGGTCAGAAGAGAATAATAGGAAACGATGGAAAATGTCGCGCAAACTTCCATGCATATTTCATCGATCTCTGTCTTTCATTAACAGAAATCTATTGCATTTGACAACCCATAATCACGCCCCCCTCTTCACACACACACACAGGGGCGCGCGCACACTATATATATACACACACTGAAACAAAAAATGAAGCAACTTTAAGTGCATCTCGGTTATGTTTCAGAAACTGTTTGTAAAATGCATCAGTTTTTCTGGAGGATCCATATTTTTGTGAAGGGATCTTCCTTTCTGGGATTCCTACATGCTGAATGGCATCCAGTGATCATTTAAGTAGAAAGTTATTCAAACTCTAGACTGATATATATATATATATATATATATATATATATATATATGCTTAATGAAGGCATGAGCTGCTTGGTGAGTTGTACAAAGTGTCTTGTCTTTTTTTTTTTTTGGCCCCTAGCTTGTCTCGTCTTTCGCCGTCGAGCCTCGTTCCCTCAGCTAATTTACTGTACTTGTGTTATCTATTTTTTTTCATTCCTTTGTCAGCTCTCTGTCCTTTTTACTCGTCTGTTTGCTGGAAGCCTCTCTCCAGCGCGCTTATTGAGCGAGGAGGCGAGCGCGTGCTTAAGGGCTCTCATGCGGTTCTCTAGGTTACCGGGGGCGCGAGCGGTCCAGGGGCTTTACACACACACATACACACACACATAACAATTGCAATTGCAACCTGCTAGTATCCTATCATCCTGTGCGCGTGTTCTAAAAAGAAGCATACTTGAAGAACCCATCCTAGACTCAGACTACCCAAAAAATCTGCTAGAGGCATGATCCGTTTTCAGTACCTAGCCAAAATTCTTTAAAAAGGTGCATTTCCTTCTGGGTGTGATGGTTCCACCTTTGTGGGAGTGCACACCTTTTGTCTGTATCTTGTGCCTAAAAGTGCAAGCATTAGGGATACTCTTTAAAAAAAAATCATATATAAAAATCCACAAGCATGTCCATGGGAAATTATTAACTAGAATTAATAGTATTTTATTCTACCTTCAGCTATATAAGCCTTAAAAGCCCTTCAGGGTTTCCTGTTAAAGGTCCTGGGCAGACCAGTATAACACTGCTTCCCTCAGTTTTAGGGTTAGAGCCCATTTCTGAAGCCTGGATCCAGCTTGGACCTTGTAGCCTTAGATAATAACCCGACTTCTTGTTTCTGACCAGGTGTGCTAAATTACTCAGACCCTTTACTCTTTAGAGATGAGGATCTGGTCCTTGCTGTCTGAGGATCTGGTCCTGCATTAGAGTGTAGAAAAGTGATTCAACCAACCCAAGATCTTGCAGTTCGTCTGTTGTTGTTTTTTTTTGGTGTGGAGTTCTTGGTGTAGAAGCCCAACAAGACCAGGATGAGATAAAATATTTGTCGGACATATACTGCTGGGAATATTCAGTCATGAGTAAAAGATCTGTGAAGTTGGTGGGGCTTTGAGTGTGGTGTTGAGTGGTGTGTGGTGTTGAGGGGTATTGAGTGGTGTTGAGGGGTGTTGAGTGGTGTTGAGTGGTGTTGTGTTGAGTGGTGTTGAGGGGTGTTGTGTTGTGTTGAGGGGTGTTGATTGGTGTTGTGTTGTGTTGAGGGGTGTTGTGTTGTGTTGAGGGGTGTTGATTGGTGTTGTGTTGTGTTGAGGGGTGTTGAGGGGTATTGTGTTGTGTTGAGTGGTGTTGAGTGGTGTTCTGTGGTGTTGTGTGGAGTTGTGTGGTGTTGAATGGTGTTGTGTGGTGTTAAGTGGTGTTGTGTGGAGTTGTGTGGTGTTGTGTGGAGTTGAGTGGTTTTGAGGGGTGTTGTTGAATGGTGTTGTGTGGAGTTGAGTGGTGTTGAATGGTGTTGTGTGGTGTTGAATGGTGTTGTGTGGAGTTGTGTGCTGTTGTGTGGTGTTGAGTGGTCTCGTGTGGTGTTGAGTGGTGTTGTGTGGAGTTGAGTGGTGTTGTGTGGAGTTGAGTGGTGTTGAATGGTGTTGTGTGGAGTTGAGTGGTGTTGAATGGTTTTGTGTGGTGTTGAGTGGTGTTGTGTGGAGTTGAGTGGTGTTGAATGGAGTTGAGGGGTGTTGTGTGGTGTTGAGTGGTGTTGTATGGAGTTGAGTGATGTTCTGTGGTGTTCTGTGGTGTTGAATGGTGTTGTGTGCTGTTGTGTGATGTTGTGTTGAGTGGTGTTGTGTGGAGTTGAGTGGTGTTGTGTGCGGCAGGGAGGGGGCGCTGGTCTCTTGCAGATTGCGCCGCAGATACGCGCAGACTTTAACTCCTGTGAGCTCCGGACAGTAAACACAGCACCGCGACCAGGTGAATAACTTGTAGGTTAACAGATTTTTTTTGGCATAGAACAAGAAGATTTAGACTACACATCAGACTAATCAGATGGGTCGCGAGATCACCTCAGTACAACAGGACACGGATTATTTACTGGGCTGATGTTTTATAAAAAAAAATAAAAATAAAATAAAATAAAACGCGAACTCATTATTAGTTTTGTTATTATTATTATTATTATTATTATTATTATTATTATTATTATTGTTCTTACTGTTTTATATTGATTTGACAGCCTTTTCTCCTCATATATTTATATTTACTTTTAAAGTTTTGCTTTATAATTGGATAGTCTGCAATACTTGGGCGCAGAGTTTAAGTCCTAAAATACTTTTATTGCAGATATTGAAAATAGTGAAAGATGTTATTTTTGTCTCATTTTCATGAATGATGGATAATTTAAACAATAATGATACCTGAAAGAGCCCTGACTCACTTTAAAGGTTTCTGGTTGCAGTTTTTGCAGTTCACTTTTAAATTTGGTGTGTGTGTGTGTGTGTAAGTGTGGGTATGTATATAAGCATTAATATGTTTTATATGAGTCACATTCAAATGAAATCTCAGCGATATTGATTGTGAAACACGAGCGCGCTTCATTTTCTTTTTTTTTTTTGCATATCACATTCTCAGTACAGCTTATTGTTATAATCGTTTTCCGTTCCTCTTTTTCACATCTTCGCATTTACTCATAATGTAAGCTGAGCAGTTTAACCAGGCCAGCGCTCGTGCTGCTCTCGTGCACAACATTTTGTGGCTTTGCGCAGTCATAGCACGTTTTAAATCGGAGTGGAGTAGCGGTGCTGCATAATCTGGCAGAAAAGTGGCTGCATACATGCACTCTGGCTGCCTTCTGGTGTCTGGCTTCTGGCTTCTGACTTCTGACTTCTGTCGTGTTGTGTCAGGACAGAGATAATGGCTGCATTTGTGCGTTTAGCCTACATCTGGGCTAAGGATCAAAAACGATCCCGTGTGCACGAGAGTGCATGTGTGCACTGTAGGCTGTGGTGGGAACCGATGCGCTGAGCTTTCTTTCTCTCCTCTTTCTTTCAGCAGACCCCGGTTCGGAAGAGCGCCTGCAGCCGAGCTCTGAGTCCCGGCTCCCGGATACGTGCACCGCCGCGCGAGCTGCTACAGCGTCGAACCCCCGCCGCGCGCCACCTCCGCCCTCCAAACCCAGCACGATTCAGCGAGCAAAAGGTCAACCAGGTAGCGCGAGCCTAATTTCCTTGAAGCTTATTTTTCAAATGCACTTTTCCTCTGCGCATTGTTTTCCCTCAAGATAGATAGATAGATAGATGGATAGATAGATAGATAGATAGATAGATAGATAGACTTTATTTCGCAGAATGATCTTGTTGCACCAGCCAATAAAGACAAGCAAATGCATCAATTAAATACTAATAAGTAAAGCATTAAAAAATATAAGATATATTTGCATTCTGTAATATGTGACTTAATGCACACTAAACGTCCACATTGGAATGTTTTCAAATTTTTTTTCGTTTATAATTAGTTTAATAGACTGACAGTTATTATAGGTCGCATTATTTCGTGGCTGACTTTTCAGGTTCATGGAGACTCGGGTGTCTAGGATAGTTAAGTCCAATTTCTTTGGCTATAGTTCATAGTAGAATGAAGCCACAACACCGCGTTAGTAAAAGATACTATATATATATATATATTCGTTGCTATTTCTTGAACTTGGTGAGTTTAGGATCTTGTGGATGCTTTGAGCTGGATCTTTTTTTGGTGTGGGTAAAGAGAAATGCGTTGATGGTGTGCGTAAAAGTGCAGCAGCAGGAGCAGGACTCTGGCTACACCTGCATTTATATCTGTACATCTTTCATTGTTCAGAAAAGTGTTTATTTTGAAAACAAAAATGAAAGTAAAATCCAGAGAGATACACGCCGGATGTTACACAAATCTAACCGCAGGTGTGAAAAGGGTGCAAATCTGTAAAATGCGTAAAATCCCTATGCGTAAAAATCAAGAAATAAATAATAATAAATGCAATATTTAAATATTCTCACTGTTTGCTAGTACTGTGCTGTTTTTTTTTATTTTAAAAAATAGGCTATATTAGTGTGTGTGTGTGTGTGTGTGTGTGTGTGTGTGTGTGTGTGTGTGTTGATGTTTTGCCGTTAGATCGATGGCCTTGTGACAATGAGCAGGAGGTCACAGTCTTTGGAACAGCTCCGTTTTGTCCATCTAAAATGCTCTCCTCGAGGTTAGACCCCCCTCCTGTCTTTAAGCCGCTCTCAGTAACTGTGTGTGTGTAACACTGTCTGGGGCTTGAACTCACTCACACACTTACACACACCGGCCCGGGTCGGGTGCGCGCTTTGGGTTGAAGACGCGCTGTCCTTCTGACTCAGTGTTTGTGTGGATTTAAATCTACTAAGCTGTGATGGAGTTTACATTTCAACCATTTTTTTTATAAAAGACAGAATAAAGAGGCTGGTTTCCGAGTTGGCAGAAAGTGCTTCAATGAAACATCAAATAAACATTTTTATTTTCCTCTCTTACGCATGCCCTAAACTAGGAACTCATGCGTAATAAACGCGAGTGAATATAATAAATGACATTTCGCTAAATAAATAGGAAATAAATAGGTTATTGTTGTTGGACTTCACATGTGTAAGTTGCCTGGGTGCGTAAATGAAAATCTGATGCAGAGGAAGTAATAAAAACAATTGTCTGGTCTAGCTTTGGAACGAGAATGGCTGATTGGACGCACACGCACATGCACGCGCACATGCACACACGCACACGCACATGCACACGCACATGCAGTATTTATTTTCTGTGATGTCGGTTGGTGAGTGTGCAGGAAGAAAGATTGAGTCATTCTCGTGGAGACTCCACGTCACACTCTGACCTCTCGGTTGTGCCTTGATCCGTCTCCATGACGACAAAGGGGTCGCGCGCTCCCACGTGTCACGTGAAACTCTATTATTATTATTATTATTATTATTATTATTATTATTATTATTATTGCTACTCATGTACTACTACTCATTTACTTAAAAGCCACGTTTATACTTTTCCACTTTTTTTTATTTTTATTTTGCGAAAGTTTTTTTGTTGTTTGTTTAACTTTAATTCAGCTTCTTTCTTTCTTTCTTTCTTTCTTTCTTTCTTTCTTTCTTATTTATAAATTAAAATCTAGTTATTATTATTATTATTATTATTATTATTATTATTATTATTATTATTGTATATTATGATTGTTATTATTATTATTATTATTATTATTATTATTATTATTATTATATCTACTTTTATTTCTGATTCCGCTATATTTATTCATTCTATCTAATTTTTTTCAAATTATTTGAAACTTTAAACATTCTTTTAAACCTGTGAAGTTAAATTCCCACATATTTCTTTCTTTCTGTCTTTCTTTCTTACTTATTACCTTCGAGGTCACACACACACACACACTCTTCCTCTGGCATGTTTTAAAACAACTTTAAACTTGACCTTGTGTGAAAAATAGGCTACCTTTAGCACACAGAGTTTCTATAATTAAAAAACGCGCCCCAACGGGGGAAGTCTTTCCAGCCGATACGCACAAGAGCGCTGCTACGCTGATTGCGTAAGCTACCGAGCGCGCTCCCGTCATCTCGGGGGCGCGCAGGTGTTCTGAGGAAAATTCAACCGAACTCATTTGAATAATCGCGCGTGACGTGTGGGGTTACGGCGTGCAACGTCAGCACGGTGTCCTGTCTACATCAACTACACAGTACCTGAAGACAAATAAATACATAATCAGCATACACACACACACACACACTCACACACACACGCACGCACGCACGCAGACACTACGCACGCAGGTGCCGAAATTGATGTCGTTTTGACAGAGAGCCGCGGGGCAGAATTCCGTCTGATCAAACCGCATTCCTCCAAACTGCCTAGTATGAGCTACTGTAGATATTACTACATATATACATATACTACTGTCATATATTTGTAGGGAAAGTCACATTTTCTGTGTGTATGTGTGTGTGTGTGCTTTCCTACTCTATACTATACTGTACTGTAGTACACTATAGTATACTACACTATACTATTACTATACTATTACTATACTATACTACACTATATTATACCACACTATACCATACTATACTATAACTACACTATACTATACTACACTAAACTATACTATACTATTACTACACTATACTGCACTATACTAAACTATACTATACTATTACTACACTATATTACACTATACTATACTACACTATATTATACCACACTATACCATATCATACTATACTATACTATACTACACTAACAGCAGTAACAGGGGCCTGAGCTATGGTGTGCCTGTGCATGTGTAAATGTCTGTGCTGTTGGTTCACCCATGGAAACAGTTCATATGTAATTAGATAGTGACACTATTGTTTTACTTTTTCATTTACTTTTTCAATTTTTTTCCATTTACTTTTTCACATCAACTTTAAATATTAAGTTAACCGAACATTATCTGTCTGACTTTCTTTTAACTTACTCAAGTTAAATCAACAAATACGGCCCATAAACGCAACCAGATCCGGACAGTTCTCTTTGGAAATATTATGCAGCTTAGGTCACTTGGTCAGGTCTGGTGAGGGACCGTTTTTTTGTCATCTCACAAACTAAGATTCTTCTGTTCACTTTAGAAGTCTGTCAGCAACCGGATCAGCGTTAATACAGTCCAGATTTTTCTTTTTTGGACTTGGAGTGTTCAGCCTCATGAGAGTCTAGTTTATTAGCATTTAGACTTTTATGTTACTTTGTATTTGGGCCTCATTTTTTAAAGAGAGTGATGTAATACCACCCCTGCAAACAGGTCTAGATTTTCATGTAGTTATTTCGTGCGAGATTATTTGACCAGATTTCTTTTCTAAATTAACCAACTAGGAATAAAACCAATTTCAAAGTACAAATAAGCTCGGTGTTACTCTTATATTCATTGTTTGGTCAGTCCAGTCTGCTGGAACAGAAAGTCGAAACAAATATAAATGTGTCACTGACTAATTACTGACTGCATTAATGTGTTCTCTGTCACACTAACTCATGTTCCTAAGGCAATGTCTTTTTGTCCTAATCCTCTACTAACCAAAGAAGCCATGAGGATAACGCTGAATGTCTTATTCTTATTCATATCTATTCTACATACAAATGTTCTTAATTTATGCCCAATTAAAAGCTAAATGATAAAGCCACAGCAGTAAAAACCTTCCCTCTGGCTTTGTCTGTCTCTCTCTACAGACATGCCCTGTGTTCAGGCCCAGTATGGCCCTGCCCCTCCAGGGTCCAGCTACTCTGCCCAGTCCTTCGTCTATCCCGGCGAATACCACGGTAGCGAGCTAATGGCACAGGACTACGGTAAATGTGATCTGGGTGGAGGGGAGATCTCAGCAGCAGCAGCCACCACATCACTGCCCAGTTTTAATGTGTTCGTCGAGGGCGGCTTCGAGCCCAAACCCTCGTGCTTGTACCAGATGCCTGCGCCACAACGGTCCACCATTAAGAAGGAAGAGGAGAGTTATGCATCGGTCGATGAAGCCATGGCCACCGGATCCATGTATTTTAAGCAGTCTCCACCTTCGACTCCACCCACACCACTCCACCCAGGGCCTGCTGGCACCTCTTTCCTGTGGGAGGAGCCTCACGTTCTACCTCTGGTGCCCCAAACGTGCTCACGGTTCGCCCATTTCTACGATCAGACAGCACAGTCTGTACCCACTTCCAGCAGCTATGAGGCGCCCATGGGCTTGCCGATCCGGCCCGAGCGGTCTCCTTCGTCTTCTTCCTCGCACCCGCCACCCGGCCTGGAGCCGCACTCGCACTCGCACTCGCACGCGCACTCGCACTCGCACGTGTACCCACTGAGCGCGGGTAAACCAGGAGGCCTGAGCTTCCGTTCGCTGGGCATGGGGCCATGCCCACAGTCACTCCTGGCAGAGAGCTTGCCGTCGCCACCTGGACGCGCCACCTCTGGGGAGGGAACCTGCGCCGTGTGTGGGGACAACGCCGCCTGCCAGCACTATGGTGTTCGCACCTGCGAAGGCTGCAAGGGATTCTTTAAGGTAAGGAATGAGAATCATGCATAGCATCAAACACAAGCAATGCACAAGCCATCCAATGGGATTGGGGCATTTAAGCATCCTGAGGGTGTGCTAGCCTATCGAAAAGTTAAAATCTCAAACTTTTAAGGATTCATGGGCTTGATCCTATGAGGGAAACCTTGAAAGTTGTATCTCAGAAACATTTTAGAGCTGCTCCTTTAGGAACCCTTACATGTCCAAAAACTCTCTTCTGAGATCGTCTTGAAGCCAGCTAATCACACGCTCCTCCACTTATCCACAAACCAGTCATATGGTTCACACCATAGCTTATGCATTTCCTCATGCACGTAAAGCTAGAAGCATTTCAAGGTTCTGTAACCAGTCTAGATTTGAGATTTTGCTATATCATTTCCCATGACACTCTTGCAAACTGAAAAAAAATGAGTTTGGATTTTATAGGGAGATGACACGCTACCTTAGGGGACACCCATACCTCTTCTTTAGTACAGACATAAAGACTAGATCAAGTCTCAAAAGAAATATATATTCAGGAAGTAACTATAACGTGCTCCAGTTATAATAATAGTACAAATTACACACGACACACAAAGCTTCCAGAGATACAGACCGTCTCGACTAAATTCTTCATCACCTCTGCAGGCAAAGTGCTTCCGAGGCTGTAGGAGGAATATTTCCCCCTCCTGCACTTTTGCTTTCAGAGGGACGTTTGTCTGAAACGTCTGCTTTCTTTGGAAACTTCCAAATTGTGTTTCCACCAAAAATAAATAAATAAATAAATAATCCTTACCCTTGATTCAATAAACAGTGCGTAATTAAGTACACGTGTCGATAACTAGAAACGCATATCGCCGCGGAAACGTAATTTACCATGCAAATTGATGGATAATTAATAGTGCATTCAAAATATCCTAAACAAACCTGTAAAGAGTTGTGGTTTTGTGCAGCTGCCTCATGTGTGTGGAGTGCACTGCGTGTGTGTGGAGGTGTCTTTGCACCATGGCGATGGCTGGGTGGGTGGGTGGGTGGTGTTTATTGTGTATTTGGTAACGCCCGTTCACGGTGCTTTCGGGAGGTGAATGGAGCTCTCGGCTGCAAAGTGGCACGTACACCCGACGCCCCTCTCTCCTCGAGCGTGAGGCTCAGGGTTAACACGCTATTGTCACACACTCGGCAGGCTCCTTTAACCAAGGTTGTGGCCTATTGTGTTATGAGAAAGATGTGTTGATGAGAGGAGGGTGTGTGTGTGTGTGTATCTATCTATCTATCTATCTATCTATCTATGTATGTGTGTGAGAGTGTGTGTGTGTATATCTATCTATCTATCTATCTATCTATCTATCTATATGTATATGTATATATGTGTGTGTGTGTGTATATCTATCTATCTATCTATCTATCTATCTATCTATATCTATCTGTGTGAGTGTGTGTGTGTATATCTATCTATCTATATGTATATGTATATATGTGTGTGTGTGTATATCTATCTATCTATCTATCTATCTATCTATCTATATGTATGTGTGTGTGTAAATCTATCTATCTATCTATCTATCTATCTATCTATCTATCTATCTATCTGTATATGTGTGTGTGTAAATCTATCTATCTATCTATCTATCTATCTATCTATCTATCTATCTATCTATCTATATGTATTTGTGTGTGTGTGTCTGCCTGAATATGCATGTTCTTGACATAACACACTCAACACTACTTATAAAGACAAGCCTTTTCAGGAATTACGCAAACTGAGTTGAGTTGGGGTTCTAAAAAATGTCCAGCACGTCGGTGTGTGTGTGTGTGTGTGTGTGTGTGTGTCTGTGTGTTTTCCTGAGTGCTCTCACAAATCGTCTGACCGGCGGTTGCCACGGCGCCTGTGAGGGTCATCTCCCCCGGCGACCAGTGAGAGGTGTGACAGCGGCGCGCACTTAAAATACAGCAGCCTGGAGCTGTGTCCACTGTCTCACACTCTCTCTCTCACACACACACACACACACACACACACACACACACAGGACACTGCAGTGTTAGGCAAAGGGAATAACGCATACAAGTAATGAAAGTTATGAACATTTAAAAAAATATATATAATGGTATTTGTCTTGCATGTATAAGGAAGTGTTCATGCAGAGAGTATAGTGGAGAAGAAAACATAAAGAGGAAAGAGAGAGAAAGAGAGAGAGAGAGAGAGAGAAGTGAAGGATGACTGGAGAGAATGGTGGGCTGGAGATAATTGAATATAGCCTGTGGTCTGGTGCTGAAATAATCTATCCTTGTTCAATTAGTTTCACAATTTATTTTTATTTACTAATTAATAAAAGCAGGGGTTTGTGAGCCTCAGGCCTTCGTGGACACACACACACAAAGACACACACACACAAAGACGCACACACAACCACACAAAGCATCTATTCAATTATATTCCCTAGTGCTTTCACACATAATGCAAACATTATTGAGAGAATTTTAATGCTGTCCATTATTTCCTATTTATTAAAAAAAAAGAAAGAAAATAAATAAATAGAGAAAGAAATAGCGACATTTTGTTTCCGCTGTGAAAACCTACACGTATCCGCCCATTTTGAATATTCATGCTTATAAATAAATGCAAAACATCGTGCCTAATGGATTGGCCATACATATTTACCATTCGAATTATTCCTCGGTTAATTATCGATTCATTGTTGGCTTTTTTTTTTTTTTTTTTAGCTATTGCACAGCATATTCTACTAAATGCCCTTATTTCCATATGAATATGTGCCATTTCCTGTTAACTAATGGCACCGAATATTACAAAAACTCGCCTCTCTGTTTCACTCAGCCGACTTTTTCGCAGTCGCACGAGTTTGCCGAGTGAGTCATACCGTCCCGTGCGTGAGGGTATTGTTCAGAACGTACGTATGTAAATAATGAAGACGAGTTCATTCAGAAAAAAAAACCAAACAATTATACACCCCTGTAAGCCACGGCGGTAGAAAAACCTGACTGGGTTGCGCACGGATGCCCTGCAACACCGCATAACTCAATTACACGCGTCCGCGAGGGCGTGTGAGCCTCATTTTGTGTGTAACGAGCAGCGTTCAAGGTGAGAGGGCACAATTAAAGACACGTGGACTCCTGGGCTGGATGCACGAGACATAAAGACATCGTGGCGAACGGAAAAAGTATAGTCACGTATTGTAGAGCTGGTCGGCAACACATCTGCGCATACACATACACATACACATACACATACACGTACACGTACACATACACACACTTAACCAATTAATGATGACCCAATTCCACCTCTTGCTCTTGAACAAACACACACTTCTAATTACTTGCTCAGAGCAGATTGAGAAAGCGAGCAAAGAGAAAGAGAGAGAGGAAAGAGGGGAAAGGATGTCTGATTAGGGGAGGAGGAAGAGAGCAGGGCACGATGGAGGGTCCCTAAGGAGTTTGGATGTGCGACGGGGTCATTAGCACACGTTACATGGCATGAATCCGCATCCCCTTGTCCGTAGCAGCCCCCCCGACCCCTTTGCGAATGCAATTTGAAATTTTCTGTGGTTTTTTTGTGTTTTTTATACATAAATACTGTATATAAGACGTACATACAGCCTGAACCATATTCACGATGCAATGTAAGTGTATTTTTTTAAATAATTTAATCCCTATAAAAACTTCAGGCTTATTTTAGGCTTATTTCTTGTTTCCCTGTTGCTCCATGCAACAATGACTAAGCTAATGTTGTGTTATTGGATGTAAAAAAAGAAAAAGTGGGAAATCAGCCCCAGTTCCTTGGATGGAGCTCATCAAGACCGTGTCCAAGCACGTCCCAGAAATGGCGTAATGAGAATCTGGATCGTTCACCCTGTAGCCAAGAGTGTCGAGTTTACAAGGCAATTCAGGTTCGATGAAACAACCTTGCACGTACTGGTAATTTTGCAAACCGGTCGGATGAACTAGTGGGCCTGCATGAAGGATATTTTAAAAGAAATATGTGCGTGTGTGTGTTGGTTAGTGTGTGGATTCGGGCTGCGGGCAAAGCTTCAGATAAGATTACACCAACCGACAGTTGTGTCTCACTACTGTTCTGTGTTGTGTCCTATTAATTTAAGGGAAATGGGATGGAGGAGATGGTGAGGTGGACAAATGCGTGTGTATGTGTGCAGAGAGAGAGAGAGAGAGAGAGAGAGACACACACACACACAGAGAGAGAGAGAGAGAGAGGGAGAGAGAGAGACACACACACACACACACACACACACAGAGAGAGAGAGAGCTGAGTGTTTTTCACCTGTTGGAGAAGCTCTGGTTTCACAGTACATACTATAGAGGCTATTCAGCAGAGTAGTGTCAGGTTTCAACCGTGTTCCTGTAGCAGGGTTGAGGAAACCCAGGGCTTTAATGATGTCAGGAACCAGGGACCCCCAGGAAAAAAAAAAACAACTGACTGCCAGGTCACCCAAATTGCATAATATCATGAAAAATCTGATGCGCTGCACAGTACACTCGGATGCTTTTAGGTGGTGGCGCTTGGTGGACCACAAGTGCAAAAAAGGGTAACCTAGAAAAACCTGCAAGCCACAACAGTCGGTGCAGGAATAAAATAAAACACTGAGGCGTGCTTTTAAAAGCTCAGCTCACTACCTGCAACACGGTTATGAATAACGTGCCAGTGCTACTTTACAATTTCAGCATACACACACACACACACACACTACTCCATTCCTGTACCAGACTATACATCTTGTCGTTCTCCATTAAATCTCTGTAAAGCAAATGTGGACTAAATGCTTCCCTTCAGGAAACACCCCATCCGAACCTGTTCGCTCTGCATCCAGGGTCTATCCAGAACTGTGCCGTTTGGGACGCAGCCGTTCCCTGGGTCTGAAATGCTCAAGAACAAAGTGCATTATGAGAGGTGTTTGCTGTCTGATACACAGCTGGTAGACTCTCAGGACAAAAGGGTACTACAGGTACTTAACGGTACCGTGCTTCTTGACACTGGGGTGGCTGAGTGTACCATGCAAGCTGTACCATGCACCCTAGACACACACATCCATGTGAAAGCTGAGGCAGAAGGACAGGACTTAGTGCTGTTGGTTGGTGGTAGTCATCCCTTCACATGGCTTCTACTGGGATGTTTCCCACCACTCTTCTGGACAGGATTCCCAGAATAATGCACACGCGCAAAGAAAAAAGAAAAGAAAGAAAAGTCCGTAAATAGGTTAAAAAGGAAAGTCTGATTAAAGAGATCTAATGAAAACCTTGACTCCCTGACAGACATCTTGCGGTTTCGTTAAATTAGCGCTGTTTGCTTTTTTTTCCAGGCGGTCTGTTAGCCTTGCTCTGGTAGCCTGTCTAAATCTGTAATGAAGCGGCTGTGTGTTATTTTTGTGTTCGCTTTTTTCCCGGTATTACGACGCGATTAAATGAGCCACAGATGTCGCTCGTGAAATTGCTGTTTTTATGTTTGTTTTGTGCGCGCGCCTGACGGCGGCGGAACTCGCCGGTCGCACGCATCTATTTTGTAGCGCACGCGCGTGCATTTTGCGTTCGAACCGTTCGCGCGCAATTTCTCTCTCTCTCTCTCTCTCTCTCTCTCTCTCTCTCTCTCTCTCTCTCTCTATATATATATATATATATATATATATATATATATATGTCTCTCTCTCACTTTGCACGTGCACATCTCTCTCTCTTTCTCTCTCTGTCTTTCTATTCGTCTCTCTCTCACTTTGCGTGTGCACATCTCTCACATTCTCTCTCTGTCTGTCTCTCTCCCGCTTTGCACGTGCACATCTCTCTCTCTCTCTCTCTCTGTCTGTCTGTCTTTCTATTCGTCTCTCTCTCACTTTGCGCGTGCACATCTCTCTCTCTATTCGTCTCTCTCTCACTTTGCGCGTGCACATCTCTCTCTCTCTCTATTCGTCTCTCTCTCACTTTGCGCGTGCACATCTCTCTAATTCTCTCTCTGTCCGTCTCTCTCACTTTGCGCGTGCACATCTCTCTCTCTCTCTCACTTTGCGCGTGCACATCCCTCTCTACCCCCTTCCTCCCTCTAACTTTGCGCGTGCACATCTCTCTCTTTCTCTGTCTCACTTTGCACCTGCACATCTCTCTCTCTCTCTCTCTCTCACTCTCTCTCACTCACTCACTTTGCACGTGTACATCTTTCTCTCTCTCTCTTTGTGTATGCACAGCTCTCTCGCACGTTCTCTTTTTTGCGCGTGCACGTCTCTTTCGCTCTTTTTTTGCGCATGCACATCTCTCGCTCTCACTGCACGCGCATCGCTCTCTTTTTTTGCGCATGCACATCTCCCTCTCTCTCTCTTTCGGCGCGCGCAGACAGCTGTAATATCATTTTAATAAGGTCGGTAATAATCTCGGCGGAGAAGAAAACCACCCCCCTCCCACCCCTCCCTCTCCCTTTCTCTTTTTCTCTCTCCCTTACACACACACACACACACACACACGGCTACCCAGCGCAGCCACGAGCTGACCCGCGAGCTCCCGGAGGAGTGCTTCTGCGCGCGAGAGCGGCCTGGTCGCACCTCATTGTCAGCGGCTCGCGCTAATCACGCCGTCTGTCCCGCGGGCTCGGCATGGCGGGAAATTAATTTGATCAAATTATCCCGCTGGAGCTCGAGCTTTTTTATTACGCTGTAATTAAAATCTGACCCGGAAGCTAAACTTCCTATTTCATCCTTGTCAGGGGGGGAGGGTGGAAGGTGTGGGGGGTGAAATTAAAGAATGTGTTTATTGCTGCTGATTGTCTTCTGTCTCTTTTGTCTGTGTGTGTGTGTGTGTGTGTGTGTGTGTGTGTTCACAGAGAACTGTGCAGAAGAATGCAAAGTATGTTTGTTTGGCCAGTAAAAACTGCCCAGTAGACAAAAGGAGACGAAACCGCTGTCAGTACTGCCGCTTCCAGAAATGTCTCAGTGTGGGCATGGTGAAGGAAGGTAAGCCCTCAAATGCACACACACACACACACACACACACACACACACACACACACACACACACATGCACACACTGAGAGAGAGAGTAGCTATGTTTACATGCAATGGAATTGAAAACCCTTAACACATTTGTATTACTGTCCTTTATTATAAATGAATGCTGGGCCTACACCTCAATCTACTCCTACCTCTAACAGGCATAAAAAATGTGAAGTTTATTTTTTAAAATCTGCATTATTTTGTAAAAGAGCGTTTTACTCATAGACAACCAACAGTCAGATCTTCTTCTCCTTGACATTTGGACCTTTGGTTCAAGATATACAGTAAACACACGCAAACGCACATGCACACAAGCACACATGCAAGGTCAACTGAAGTTAAGGTGGTGGGAGGCACAAATGTCATGCATGCGCGAAATAGTACGATCCCGATGCTTGATTCTTTCAACACAAGTTTCTGTTCTACTCCAATTCAAATGACACCAATCTGCAGGTCCATCTGACTGAATCACGGATTCATACACATTAGCTACGGAATCAAATGCATAAAGGAATATAAGCAAATGCCATCAAAGGGGTTAAGGCTGTTAATTAAGTACAATTGGGTTTGTGGGTTAAGACATTAGACTACTAATCGGAAGGTCATGAGTTCAAATCCCAGCACCAGCAATCTGCCACTGTATAAATGAGATCAAATGTAAGTCACATTTTATGGATAAGAGTGTCTGCCAGATGCCATGAATGCAAATGTATCTGCGATAATGACTTAAATGATTTAAAGCAATACATACAGACCTTGTTTGAATGATTGAATGAAAATCAGCATGAAGTCAGTTAATGTTAGACAGACTGGTTTGGGGTGTTTAGTTAACGCATCTGAAAAAAGAATATTTAAATGGATTTCACAAAGTATTACATTAGAAAGAATATCAATCATCTCCATCAAAACGTGCCGTTCCAGAGATCAGCGTCTCGCTGTTTAATCCCCGTTCCCTCTGATGATAGTTGACTACTCAACTTGTTGACGAGCATTTATCACAGCAATTATGGCCATGAGCCCAGTGCACATGACCCCTCCTGGACCTGTGGTTAGAGACAGGAGTTTAATCTGCACACAAATCACTTAAAGCACCACGTACACACAGCTACAGGCTGCAGACGTCGAGGATAGGCACCCTAATAAAGCGTCAGCGCTCGGCTCGGATCGGCTCGTCCGACCCGGCACATGAACGAATTAAAAGCTAATGGGAATGTTTATCAGTTGCAGGATTTCCGTCACACGCGTTCGCCTAGGCAATCAGGTCTGATCCGCTGCCGTAATGACACGGCGTACGGGGCCGGCATGTATAGGACACACGTAGATCATGTTTATAAAGGGGATCATGGCCAACGTATATCCGCTTCTGCTGTTCCAGCATTCTGCTGATTGGTGTAATTGAGTGTTTGATATTAGGACGAGGACACAAGACACACAGGCCGTTTACCTCTCTTCAGAAACACGGCATGCCTCTCAAGTGCCATCTACTGGTCAGTTTTTAGATGGAGGGGTAGACGGTAGACAGGGTGTCCGCGGTATTTATGTGCGGAGATTCAACAGGTTTTTCAGAAGCGCCTCAGGCAGGTCAGTGAGGATCGTGTGCAAAAGGAAAGAGGATTCAGGGTAATCACGGTGGCAGAAGTGACAATCCATAGCAACACTCACTCATCGTTTATCAGGTCAGATAATGGAGTGTATAGCCATTTAAATTACATAAATAATATTTTTAAGTCTGTTTATATCACATTTCAGACAAACTTCATGCACACAATGATGTATTTGCCTGTAAGAGACAGTTGATAATACACAGGGGTTAGACAATGAAACTGAAACACCTGTCATTTTAGTGTGGGAGGTTTCATGGCTAAATTGGACCAGCCTGG
>JAOVVG010000027.1:10792448-10803142 GCA_028566375.1 Leptodoras nelsoni
TTGCCGGCTGGGCACCGGCTCCCCCGTGACCCCGTAACTGGGAATAAGCGGTACAGAAAATGACTGACTGACATTAGGCATTTATTGTTTCATTTTCCTTATGCTTGGAGATTCATCCTAGAACTCCTTCACAACACACTTATACTGAACTTCCTTTTAACTTTTAGGAAATTCCCAGCAGATGACTTTAGGGTCATTTTTATTTTTTATTATTATTATTATTTTTATTATTATTTTTTCATGTTTCAAAATACTGTAATGTAGGGGTGTCCAAACTTATCTACAGAGGGAAGGTGTGGGTGCAGGCTTTTTCAGTCAAGCAGGAGCCACACCTCATTCCACCTGTTTTAAATCAATGGATCTAATCAGTGGACCTTGACTTTCAGTAGTGTGTGGCTAATGCTTGGTTGGAAAGGAAACCTGCTTGGATAAGATTAGACACCATTGCTGTGGGACACGGGGTAGGACAGGATGAATTTTATATTTTTCAACTATGTAATTTTGGGAACCTAGCACTATGGACTCCCAGAAAGCATCAGAAACCAGCAGCACAATAGCTCAGAGTGGCACTAGGACCCAGGGCATCCATGGCTTCCCAGGTTGGAAAGACTATTTCTGTAGCTTGTTATTAACTCACCTGTTGCTCATAGTTTGAGATTTGCAGTGTGTTTGAACAAAGCGAGATGTCATGCTTTACTTTGGTTGTTTGAAGTATATTCCGTCATTGAGAGCCTGATACTGGTTTGTCAGCTTCAAGGCTGTAGATGTGTATAAAGGCAGAGTTCTACAGTTGGAATCCAAATGAAGGCCTTAAATGTCCAGAGCTGTGTCTGTTTTATGCTACACTATGAATTCTTTTACTAGCCTTCCTTTCAAGATTCTGGGTTGCTAAGATGGTATATAGTTGCTTGTGTTATCTGAGACACTACAAGGAGTTTTTGGTTTAACAAGGCCTGCTATTTTATTCACTTTATTGGACCAGTGTGAAGGCAGTACATATTCTTTATTATTTTCTTTCTTCAAGTTCAGAGCTTTTAAGATCTGAAGGTTTAGGTCAGTCCCTCCCATTCACTTGCCCCTCCCTCACTGTAAGTGAGACTCTCCATGCCAATTTACATTACATTGATGAATGTATAATAGATGGTCATGTCTACATCTTCTGACTCTTAGAGCGAGTAAAAGAGTAAGAATCTAAAAATACATAGTCTTGATTCTGACTATAGAATACCATCTGCTGGTTTATGTTTTACTGATGGACTTGATGTGTGTAGTACAATGTTTGCCAGTCGCAGCTAACATCACTGTTACAAAGCAATACATTGAGTGAAGTGTGAATAAATGAAGACATGCATCCCAAATATAGCATATTTATCACACTGTGTGGGTGATTACATATTACAGTTAACAAGATGTATGAAACAACAAACAAGTCGGTTTTTATAGAGTTTATTTAGCAGGTACGGGGCATTAACGGTATGTAGCAGCATTACTGGGAAGGGATGATGGGTATGCCAGGAGGAAAAGCTGGGGGCAGGCAAGACGTCTTCTCTCACATGGTTAGCTCCTGAAGATAAATATATATATTTTAAAAACATTATTGTTAATAAGAAGGACCACAGAATTCAAATAATCTCCACAGATTTACTTTACAGGTACATTTACTGTCAAACAGCTCTTTAAGAACATACACTATAAAAAAATAAAAAAAAAGTCTTACCATAATAGCATTGACAATGTCGTTCTTGTTGTGACGTAGTGCACGGACAGCTTTAGCACGAGCCACATTAGCCTGTGCCATTACCAGCTCTATATCTCTCTGTTCCAGTCCACTCTCATCCACCTAATAGAGAGAAAGCTCACGTGTAAGTGGCCAAATGGAATTACATTATAGTATATTATTTGAGTTATAGAACAAAGGCCACACCCACAAAATGGCAGTTGCTCTAAATCAGGGGTGTCAAAATAAATCCACAAAGGGCCGGTGCGGGTGCAGGTTTTCCTTCTAACCAAGCAGAGGCCACACCTCATACCACATGTTTTTAATCAATGGATCTAATCTATGGATCTTGACTTTGACTAGTGTGTGGCGTCTGCTTGGTTTGACACCCCTGCTCTAAATAAACAAAGTTTAAAATTCTCTTCATCGTGTCAATTATATTTCAATATTAAACGTAATGAATGTCAAGATACTAAAGAGCAATTATAAAGACAGTATCAACACTCTACCTCCTCTTCTTCCTCACTCTCCTCTTTTATAGGGAGGCTGGGCATAATGTCAGGGGTCAGAGGAGAAGGGTCAAGGGGAACCTTAAATTTCTCTGCTGCGGCCTTGTGCACTTGCTGTGACAGGTCCTCAATCTGTAACAGAGCAATGGAAGAATGTTTTTGATTAATTAATTAAATTAAGTTTCTGTTGTAAGCCTAGGCTATACTCAGCTGTGTGTGACAAAATAACTGGTACAGGGGTCATCAGTTGGCAAATGCAGTCCCGATGCAGGTCTGGTCTAAGGTCCCAGAGCTAGTAAATTATTTCAGTGGACCAAAATGTGTGCTTGAGCTGATGAACATATGAATAAAACTGCCCATAGGTCAATGAGTTTTCTAAGCATGAACCAGCATGGCTTCTGTAGATTGTCTGTAGATTGTCTTTTGTGATTTAAACAATCACTTGCATTTAAATAAATTATTTAATTCAAGGCAGCATTTTGGACCAGATATAAACTATAAGGCTTAGACACATACACTGAGAAAACATTTTCACAGGCTTTGATAGATTTTTCTATGAATGTTTTTCAAGTTTCAAAACAAAATCCGTCAGATTCAAAATATCTGTATCTGTATGATATAACTTGCAAAACATAACCACTCTAAATTTTCTTATTTATAGCCATAAGCTAATCAATTGTAAGGAATCAATAATTATTCAGCATTAAAATGTAAATGTTGTCATCATTTAGTCATGTTGTTTGCTTATAGGCCTTTAGTAAGCAAGGAATGTTATGTAAATGGACCTTCACAATTTTGAATTCCCTTGAACTTAATAGTCCAGTGTCTGCCACTAAAAGTACGTTGCAAAGGTTAATTGAAATGCTAACCTTGGCCTCCCCAAAGACTATGTAGATATCTGATGCAGGGCTTTTGAAGACATCTGGGCGGGTAATAACAAATAGGATGTTCTTGGACTTCCGGATGGTAATCCGTGTAACTCCATGGATCTGCTTTAGGCCAAGCTTAGACATAGCCTTGTAACACACCCACAAGAAAGAAAAACATTTTTTTGGTTGAATGAGCAAGAAAACATTCTTTGTAACAGCTGGAATCAGTAAGGCCTCACATACCTTTCGTGCCTTTTTCTCACTTCGACTCTGTTTGGTTTTGCTCACTGACTCATCAGCTGTAGAATGTGATATCTGAGAGAAATTAAAACGGATAAATTTAGTAATAAATTCACTGCGTTTCACACACGTTATATATTTTAAAACGGCTTTCCTGCATGAGCACGTTATACACATACTTGTGGGTCTGAGGTTTTCAAGAGGCCTCTGTTTGGCTCTTCCAGCTCAGGAATTGATCCATCACTGTCTGTTTCCTGACATGAGCCCACTTTGTAATTGAGATAGAGACAAATACAGTTTTTTTTTTAAATCAAAGATTTAGTGTAAGTGTCTGTTTTAAAGGTGAATATGCATGATTATTGAAAATGACAATAAGAATAGACTTCATGCAGTAGACTGTCAGTAATACATACTGGTGTTTTTTAAGGACAGATCCACTTCCTTAGAGTCCTTTGTTCTGTAGGTGATTGAACACCCATCCTGGTGATCAGTGTGCTTTTCTGTTAGATTTTGTCTTGATTGCACAGGGAAATTTGATGCAGAGGTGATACATGGCAGTATCTCTCTCTCATTGCTCAAGCTTGATGTTCTGTGAACAGGACTACCATCTCTGTGTCCTGTACTCTGAATGGGGTAGGTTTGGGGACCTTTAGGTGATTCTGGTCTGTGTTCCCTGCATACTGTTTAAAAGAACAAAAAATGCATAATTTTTAATTTTTAATGTTAACCATGTACAGTAATGTGCAAAAGTTTTAGGCAGGTGTGAAAAATGCTGTAAATTATGAATGTGAATGAACAGAAGAGAAATGTAAATCGAATCAGTATTTGGCGTGAGCACCCTTTGCTTTCAAAACAGCATCAGTTCTTCTAGGTCCACTTGCACAAAGTTCCTGAAGGAACTTAGCTGGTAGGTTGTTCCAAACATCTTGGAGAACTAACCACAGCTCTTCTGTGATTGTAGGCTTCCTCAAATCCTTCTGTCTTTTTATGTAATCCCAGACAGACTCTATGATGTTGAGATCAGGGCTCTTTAGCGGCCATACAATCACTTCAAGGACTTCTTGTTCTTCTTGATGTTAAAGATATCTCTTAAGGACATTGGCTGTATGTTTGGGGTTGTTGTCCTGCTGCAGAATAAATTTGGGCCCAATCATACACCTCCCTGATGGTACTGCATGATGGATAAGTATCTGCCTGTATTTCTCAGCATTGATCCTGACCAAATCTCCATTTTCCAGAATTGTAGCCTCAAACTTGCAAGGAACCTCCACCATGCTTAACTGTTGCTTGCAGACACTCATTATTGTACCACTGTACTGTATTGTACCGATTTTCCTTTTGTTCACTCACTGCATTATGTATATTGATAAAAATAAACTATTAACACTTCCATTTTTGGAAGCATTATTAGTTTACAGCATTTTTTCACATACATTTTTTTACACAGTACTGTATATGCAGAAATTAATTTAGCATAAAACCACTTCTGTACATTTAATAAACAGTAGCAGTAACAGTGATTTGAAATACAACACACCTTCTGGTTTCTCTTGTCTGTAAGTCTTTGACTTTAGGCCTGACTGGTCATTCACATTTTGATGTGTGTCTTGTATTGGAAGTGAGACTGACTCAACATCTGACTGTTCCATATTTATTACTTGAAGAGGGCTCTGTGATTCATGTTGATGCAGGCCTTCATTTAGCACTGTTTCAGTATGAGTGTGGAGACTGTGTATTTGAGAACTGTTAAATGAAGACTGGGATTCTTGTATAGGTGCAGGAAGATCCTCCTCCAACATATCTGTGGATGAGGTAGAAGCGGGATGCCTGCTTAGTTCAGAAAGTTCTTCTACAAAAGTTAAAGGGGCCCTGACATCATTATCATTGGCATCTTGTGTGCTTTTGTGTGAATCCAGGCCTTCTAAGGTGCCATGATAAAGTGCTTCTTTCTGATCTGAGCTGCCAAGACCAGTTGAGTCAGTAGAACCCATTGATTCTGTCAAATTGTGGCTTCTATTTGGAGTATTGCAGTCTGCAGGATGGAGTACGGTTTGTACTGGTGTTTGATCGTTTTTCTCACCTCTTCCATCATTTGTGAGCATTTGCTTTTGAGCTTCTGGAATATGTTTGTTACTCTGACAAAAATGATCATTTGCAGAAGTTTGAATTATTTCAGTCTTCGGTGTATTGTCTTTATTTGCAATGCCTTCCTTTTTCTCCAGGGCAACAATCGTTTTGCTGTCGTCAGTGCTAACAGGTTCCTTTGGTATTGTGTTATCTGAAACAGTTTTTCCCTTACCACAGGTAACTATAGTCGTATTCAGTTCTATTTTTTCTGTTTCAGAGATACTTGATTTGGGTGGGACTTCTTTGCTCAGTTCTAAAACATTAGTATTCTCACTTGCATTTTCAGTTGCCTCCTTTTTTGGGCAGGTTTCCATGGCCTCATCCTCCTTTTCCTTGAGTGAAATACATACTCTTCTTTCAGTCTTTGGTTCAGTTTGTTTGTCAACAACTTGACTACCAGAATTCAGCTGATTTTCATCTTTTGAAATAATAGACTGTAATTGTCTACAATTAGTATCTATATTTGGTGTTTTAATTATAACCCCCTTATTAGAGGATGCAGCTGTCTCTTTGCGTGTCAGAGACTTGTCAGAAGGGGAGATATCAAGTTTCAAGTCGCTTGATTTCTTTTTGTGGTCAAAGTTGCCAAATGACCCCCCTTCTAGGTTAAATACAGGTTTGTTTTCTAAGACTGTTGATTTAGTATTTACCAGGGACATTTGTTTAGAATTTTCATGAATTTTTATGTCACTTGGTTGATCTGATATTTTATTTGTTGTTTTGGGCCCACAGAGAACATTTTGTTTGTACGAATTGGTAGAAACTAAAATCAGTGCTTCATCATGTTCTTGAGATGAATCCAGGACTTCTGGTCCCTGTTTAGGCAAAATGCTTTCATCTATAAATATTTTTGATGTGGCTTCCCCAGGAATATTAAACTCTGTGTCAGTGGTTTGGTCTTTCTCATCTTTCCTGTCATGTGAAAGTATATTTAATGGCATATGTGTTGATTGTCCACCTGCAATACTGGATGAACAGCTCTTTTCTTCATTGTTCCATGTGGTTTCCTGAATATCTTCTGGATGGCATTGTATAAGTGCATTGTTGTCTGGGTTCTGGAGGTTGTTTGCATCATCCTCACCTCCTCCTGCCTCTGAAAGGTCCTCAATGGATTTCCAAGTGGACAGATTTGATTCCAGCATACCAGCCTCATTATTTGCCATCTTTTCTGGCAAGTCACAGTAGCTGTTGTTGTCCTCAAGGTCACCCATGATGTTAGCTTGAGCCGAAATGTTGGGAGTTACAGATAATCCCTTATTGTGCAGTGTTCCAGCTATCTCACACATAAGCAAATTATCTGGCCTAAAGTCACAGCTTGCATCTAAAGACAAGGGCTTTTCTGGAGCCCAGTCTTCAGAAGAAACACTTTTTTCTGTTATACTACTTTGGGAGTTCTCCTTCTTTGGTGAGATGGCAAGCATGCTATAAGTAGAACATGACATATTTAGAGAGCCAGCACTTATATCATCTGTGCTGGGTTGATTTTCAGTCAGGTTGTCTTGGTCAAGAGACTGTTCAGTTGGGGAAATATCAGCAGGAGTTAAGTTATCTGGTACTTCAGACAATTCGGGATAGGCACAAACTGGAATGTTTGTGGGGCTACAATCATCTTTAGGATAGGACAACAAAGGGACTCCCTTGTTGAGATCATTGGTTGCTGTCTCATCTAGCTGGAGTGAGGTATTCATGAACTCAGAGTTATTTCCATTTTTCTGATCTAGATCTTTGTCATCCTGAATTTTTATCTTATTATCTATGCATGCCGCTGTTGCACCAAGCACACAAAGGACTGGTTTAGTGTATGTTTCTGATACTTCACTTTGTTCTGCTGAGATTTTCTGATTTTCTGAGCCTTGAATGTTTGTATGACTTTGTTGAGACACCACACTGCATGCATTTTCTGTTTCTGCTGCATTTCCTAGATCTGTACTCTGTTGATTCTCTTCAGTTTGTTCCCTAATATCGCTTTCTAGACTCTTTGCACATTCTTCCTTTGAATTAGGTGTGCTTATGTCTTCAGCATGTACTGTGCAGACAGATATATGTTGCTGAACTAATGCATTTGATGGCCCAGAAGATCCAGAGGAAATCTCCATTTCACTGTCACTTCCTGAGGATTCTGGTCGTGCATGGCTTACTGACTGCACATGGTCATCCTGTGCAGGAAATTGCTGTGCAAGCTCAGCATGTCTCTCTGTGCTGTACAGATGATCATCTTCATCTCCATTACAAGAAGTGGAATCAATTGACTCTTCTGTGTCATCCTGGTAAGCAAATGACTCATCTACGCCATCATTAATTGAGTTCTCAGAAAGTGAATTTAGGAATGAGGCAGAGGTATCCTCTTCATTTGGATCATCAACACCTCTTGGTCCAATCTTTAGAGATAGTTCAACTTGCTGTTCCAAATCACTGTCATCATTTATGTCTACATCTTCATCATCATCATATTCATCCACATCCCCCTCTTCCTCTCCAGCAGCATATGCATCAACATCATTTTCTGGCTCATCATCTGTAGGGAATAATGTTATTTCCATTGAATCTGCCTGGAATATCAAACTGGCATGGACTGGTAGCATTGATGCAGGAATCATCCCCTCTCCACCAGGTCCATCATCCCTGGAGCACCCATGGAAGATCAGAGCAGAAGATCCCATCTCACTATACAAGCTGTTATTATCAGTGTCTGAAATCTCTGATGAACCAGTGGCAGGGGTCAGACTTCCTGTCTCTAAAGTGGTTGAAGCTGTTGTCTGCTGTTGACTGAAGGGAGAAGAACATGCCAGATCTGAAGAAAAGTCCTCTTCAAGGCTTAGAGGGGCATCATGTCTGGCAAAGTGCTCTGTGATACAGTCATTAAAGTCCAGCTCTAGCTTCTGATCTGGATCATCCAAAGGCTGTGACATGTCACTGGCTCTTGGAATTTCTGCCTGAACTGAAGTGGCTTCAGATTCCTCTCCCTCATATTTTGAGTCTGTGGTTTTACCACTGCTGATCCTATGTGGTGAAACATTCTCTGTTGCCCAGTGAGGTCTGCAAGTCTCTCTTTTTATCTTTTCCTCCTCATGCTCCTCACTCTCAGCCAACTCTGGCATGACAGCTTTACAAAGACAGTGCTCCCTTTCAGCCATGAGTCTGTCATCTCCCAGCTCATCCCCAATCTCAGAAAGAGAGCCCACATAGCAGGCAGGGACTTCCTGCAATTCAGCTTCAGCAGTTAGATTTGGTGAACAGGACTGAGAAGTACCAGAATTATAGGAGGAGGTCCAACTGCCACCTTCAGCAGTAATATAAGATCCGGATGGAGAAGTGGGAGGGGAGCACAGATCAGATTCATCTGTTGGTGAACCAGGACCTGTGCTTGGACTGCTTGGTTGCCATTGTTGCTTAAGATGTGAGCAATAGGCCATCTTAATTGGAGTGGAAGGGGCTGTGTAATAACGATCTGGGTCCAGTCCAGGAAGGACACCAATGCGTTGAGGATCAACTGGATAGGAAGGCTCGGAGAAGGAAAAGGAAGGCACTTCACCCTGAGATAGAGACAGCGTGTCTCCTTCATCATCTGGGAAAAAGGTGCTGCTTTCAGTCAGCCCAGTATCTGCTGATTTGGGTTCTAGAATTGGGCATTCAAGTAGCTGCTCTATGTTTCTCTCTTGTTCAGGGGTTGGAGTCAAATTCTTAACCTGGTTAGAGTTTTCAATCTCTTGACCAGTATCAAGTTTAATTTTCTCCTCTACCTTAATCTGTCTCTCCACTAAAAGGGTAGAAGTAGGGGTAGCGGGAGGTGGTTCAGAACTGGATGATTCTTTATTTGTCTTTTTGTCTGGAGACACACCAATCTGCGTCTCCATGTTTTTCAATAATGCTTCTTGTCCCATAACAACCCTTGCATCCATGGACTCAGGTTCTTGGTAATCACTTTCCACTTCAGCTCCTGTTAGAACTTTAATCCTCTCCATTTTCACTGGCCCCCGTCTGCATCCACCTCTACCAAACCGGCCTGTTAACCGACCTACTGTGCGCCCATCTGATTCAAAGCTGGCACCCTCCGGTTGTGGTCGGGTGGAAGTGTTTGGTTTTGACATGACCAAGCGAGGTCCAAACAGGGAGGTACATTGTGGGGAGAGCTTGGTTGGAGTGCTTGGAGATGGGCTGGAGGCACTGTCAGTTGGAGTTGAGGCTGTGGAGCTTGAGGTTTGCCTGGACAAATCTGGAAAAGAGGGTAATAAGAAATTTAGGAAATACATAAGCAACAGCTTTGAGTGCCGTCTTTGGTAAATCATAACATATTTGAATGTATAAAGGGAAAAGATTGACCTTCAGATGACATACTTGTGGTTTTGTACATTTGTATTACTTTCTGATGCTGCAGACATGAATGCCTACTCGGTAAAATGTCACATAAAATATTCAGTATATTACATGGAAAGGTCATCTACACTGAAGCAGTTGAGCTAGAGTGGTTTGGGTAGCATTTAATAAACTAAAAAAACCAATAGTAAATTTCACAGAATCTGTAGACTTGCAGAGTTTCTTATTTTATCAATCAAATCAACAAATCTAATTTGACACTTATCTCCTCATCCATTATTTAATCCTACTACTGGATTATGGGGGTGGGGGTGAGTTGGGTGGTGCTGAACCCTATCTCAGCACTCAAATGGCTCACTGGGAAACACAATGGACAGATCCCCAGGCCATTGCAGGGCAGATAGAAGAGAGCGACACATACATACACACACCACACATGTTTGTATTGCTATAATTGCGAAGACTTTCCAAGAATTGACAATTGTTACAGCTTATTAATGCTTACCCAAACAATAAACCTAACCTTAACCTCAGTAATGATAAAGCAACTTTTTGGCTCTTTTATTTAATTTATTTTTGTTAAAATCTAAACCAAAAAAACACCTTCCTTATGGGGACCAGGACTGTAGGAGGAAATGGGCGCTCCAAGAAGAAACCCACACAGACATGCGGAGAACATGCAGACTACACACAGAAAGGATGCAGGCCCTTCTTGCTGTGAGGCGACAGTGCTACCCACCGTGCTGATGTGCCACCCTTAACTTTGACAACCAAATTTAATCCTCCATCTCCATATTTACCTCATCCCAGTATACCCAAATATCCTAAAAGGATAACACTAACAGGGGTTAGACAATGAAACTGAAACACCTGTCATTTTAGACCACAATAATTTATTATTATGGTGTAGGGCCTCCT
>JAOVVG010000027.1:10949542-10963669 GCA_028566375.1 Leptodoras nelsoni
GGCGCAAGGCAGGAACAACCCTAGACAGGGCGCCAATCCATCGTAGGGCACACACACACACACACTCACGCACACACACACACACACACACACACACACTAGGGCCACCTTAGAGACACCAATCAACCTAACGTGTATCTATATTCTATATCAATATTTTGTCATCATGTCTCATCATGTCATTTTTGCATCCTTGCATCCATCTGTTTCCTTTCTCCCAGAGGAACAGTACAGTACATTACATACTAGTATAAATGTGCCAGCAATGTTAATCCCTCCACATTTACATTTACATTTATGGCAATTTACACCTTATCCCGAGTGACATACATTTATGTCATCTATACAACTGAGGGTTAAGGGCCTTGCTCAAGGGCCCAACATTGGCAGGTTGGTGGTGCTGGGGCTTGAACCCCCAACCTTCTATTCAGTAACCCAACACCTTAACCAATGAGCCACCCCTGTCTCCTCTCTTACAAAGAGTAAAATACAAATGGCGTAATTAATTATTATGTATGCCTGGGGTGGAACACGACAAGACACCACAAAGCTGTGTATCACTGATTACTTACTGATTATAGTACATTTCGGTTTCAAATCTCAAGCCACCTATTATTTACATTAGTGCATCAGCTTATATCAGGTCCGTAACCTAAAATCAGGTTCCAGGAAGCTAAACACTATTAGTGATGTCTATTAGAATACCTCTTACTCTTCAAACCTCACACATTGCATTATCTACTCCCTCAGCCAGCAGATAGGTGATGCTTTATTGCATGAAGGTATGTGTTAGGACACGCACGGTTGCTGTGCGATGCATGGATACAGATGGTGAAGAGAAATGCTGAACACAAAGCCAACATTAAAGTCCATCTTTGGCCCACAGCCAATGGATGTTCAGCTTTCCCATGCTTGCAGCAAGCAAGGATATGAGTAACGCGGTACAAACTGGTTACTGGTTCGTGTTTCTTTTAGTTGTTTAATGATGGGTCTACAGGAAATCTAGGCAACAGCAGTTTTTGAAAAAAGAGTGCAAACATATTGTAAGTAGCACAGCAATCAAAGAAAGTGAGTCACAAAGCTAGCCTTATGAGAAAATGATGCAGCACATTCTCTTGAGTGCAGATTAGGTTTTTTGATTAATGTGTTCCAGCATAGATATAACGGCTCTTTCCTCCCTTAATTTCAGCTAAATTAGTCATAATTGCTTCACAAGCCATGCCAAAAACAAAAACTATGAATGTTTCTCATGCTGAAATGCAAGCAACTGAGAAGAGGGCCTGGTTTTAGTGCCGTAAGTAGGTGTATGTCAGCACCATGCTGATATATGGGGGTATTTAGGGTCAAGTCGAGGTGTGGGTGGGGCCATGACAGATTAGTAGATAAGATTTTATTCAAAAGTGCATTATGTTGATTTAGTCAGCATAAAGTAGACATGGCGGAGACATTAAGATGACTTCTAAAACAGTGCTGATAGATTTTCAATTCTGATTGGTCAGAAAGGGTTGGTTCATTATATTTAACAGCATCTGCGGCACTTCTTCCAGGCACGAAGTTGCATTCATGTGCTTTATTATTTTCTTCATTCATTCTGAGATTTATATGAATATTCTGCTACTTCAGAATAAAAGTTGTTCATGATAAGGACATTTTGAAAGGAGTCTCCAATGTTAGCAAGTTGTAACAGTCAGACGTAAAGCTGTAGCTTCACAAGAGAGACAAAATGAGGCTGGTGAGGTAACAACTGTTTATAGCTGGTATAAGCGATAAAAGGAACTCATAACGTTAAATGTGTGTATTTATGTGCTTTAATTAATACAAAATGTAATTGCTGGCATTACTGGTGTACATGGGAAATAAAAACGCTCTGGGGTGTGCATTTATTGAACAAGAATAAACTTCAGGAATGGCAGCAGTAATTCTTTGTGTCACCCATTGCGTAGTCTGACCTACAGGCTATGAGGTAAATACTGGTGAGTTTAAATACAGGGGAGTTGTAATGGTGTGGATGCAACACACCAGGCAAGCTATCTGTCTAACAGAGAAACAAGCACACACACACACACACACACACACACACACACAGACAGCCAGTAGCAGACAGCATGCCGCAGGGGGACGTCTATTGTCTTCCCCTTAACAGCAGCTTTGTCATGCTGTCAGGAGCAGTTGTTACAGTAGAAAGGAAGGACAACCCGCTCACTGTTGTCACAAATTAGCCCTGAGTGCCCTTACTGTGGGATAACACTCTCACTTTCACCCCAAACAATACTGATGCTTATAGCAGACACGGCGACTAAACCGCACTGGGGAATGCCTGCCCTGGGGCTGAATCCTCCATAATACACATTACGCACACACACACAGACCATCACTGACATAACTAATGTTCACACAGAATGTCTGAATGCCACAGAAGTCATTTGCATATTTTAGTATTGAAATGTGTGACGCCAAAAACAAAAACACAAATCAAACACAGATTTGTGGATAAACTATAGCCATACATATATATATAGTTATACTTTCTTTAAATCCTGAATTAATATCCAAATAGATCTGTAATAGTTTCTAATATATTTTTGCCTCATGCACATTAACAGATGGCAAAACGCTTATACCGTAACAGCTATAATGTCACAATTCTCACAGTTTGGCAACAGAAGCTCTCGGAGAGTCGGTTTGGTTACTAAGAGGATATCCGAGCTGGCTTAGTATTACATAACGGCTGATCCGCATAACTCTAATATCGGTAGAGAGAAACAGTGAGATCCTAGTTTTAATTCATCCAGAGCATTGGTTTGTCTAGAACTATTAAGTCAATGTCGTTAGACTGGTTAGAATGTTGTTCATCCTGAATACGGAATCCATCCTCATCAGTCGACCCAATGAATCTCCTCGTATTAGTCTTCATTAACCATTACAGAGTCACTTTGATGTATTACTTCCAGACAACCTGAACTCTGTCATCTTACAGGGTGACAAGTATTTGCGAAAACATGGTAAACAGCAGGAAATCAGACATACACTATTTCCCTTCAATTGTGCTTACTCATTTCTGTATCAGCCTTCAAGCTACATTCCACAATTACTAAGCAAGAAAAGAAATCACCACAATTACTGTACCTCTGTCCTACAGTGTACCGGCTCCAATCCCACGCTTTCGACCACAATTCACGTCAACAGGATCTCTACATACCAACATTCATTCTGAGCATACACACACCGAGATGGCCATGTCCTCTCCTGTTCATTACACACATCATCTGAGAATACTTACAACATCAGCTCTCTGTTTCTTTACAAAGAACAAGCCAAGTCTGGACTCTGAGCAGCTGCTGTTCTCTTGCTGCTGGGAGAAAGGCAACAAGATTCCTTGCATATCTGAGGACACAGACCTGACCGCAGGCTACGCAGAGTAAATGCCCCCCCTTCCGTCCTTACCTGAAACACAGCTGTGGCCATCCTCCAAGTGTGTCTCTGAGTGCGCGTGTGCTGTTTGTGTGCAAGTAGATCCGTGCTATTGCCGCATTCTCCTCAGAGCAGTGAGGACGACAGCGTCATTTGCTTGTTCTCTCTGGCACTAGACAGAGGAAGGTAATCCAGCCAGAGAATATGGGTGTGTGTGTGTCTGTGTGTCGGTATTTGTATGTGCGTGTGTGTGGGGTATCCTTGACTTCACCTAATTCTCCCTATTATAACCAGGAAAAAAACACTTCCTTAAGGTTATGTTATATAGGCAGGAACTACAGCAGTCAGGACCTCAGTAAGCACACTACAAGGATATCTGGAAAGTCTAGCTGCAAGCTATTGCCAGTCCCCCTTCCCTCAGTTTTATCTGCCCTCCCTCTCTTACGCTTACACACTTTCTCCCTCTTGTGCTCCTTCACGCTCTGCCCTGTGTTACACACAAAGCTCCTTTTGCTCTCTCTCTCTCTCTCTCTTTTTCTCTCTCTTCCTCTCTCTCTCCCCTCCTTTCTCATATATGTGAGCAAAAAGGAGTGGAAAAAACACAGGAGCCGGGTGTGGGCTGGACTAAGTTTGACAGACAAACCTCCAGCCACATGAACCCCCTCCCTCTGCTGTTATCGAGTTCTCAGCTTACAGGTTAAACATGAGTTGACAAGCTCACAGGTTGAACAAGTCACTCAGCCTAGACCTCGCAGCACATTTCAGGAGCATACACACACTCTAAAGCCGGGATATCTCCATAATCCCTTTAAAATGACAAACCCATCTGCTTATGTCAAAGTGGTCTTGACTTCTCCATTCTGTCAGAAGATGTTGATTATTGTTATATATGTATCCATGCATACTGTATATACACACTGAAGTACCAGAAATAATATATTATAATACTCGATAGGTCCCCTATGGGATGTTGTAGGGAACGTTGCACAGTCCTCGCACTGATGTTTATTGAGGCCCCAGCATTGAATTCACGTCTAGTGTGTGAAACATTTCTTGCCAGCTGTGGCAAGAATGGTCACGTTCGCCCAGAGTCTTTTTACAACCACACTGCTGTCGAAAGATCAGGGAATTCTTTGCTGGAATTCTTTTAGTCATGGTACAGCTTTCAAATGCTCATACAGTACAGGCCAAAAGTTTGGACACATCTTCTCATTGTTAGGAATCACGCCAATTTCCGTTTCTGTTTTCGTTAGTCCCGCCCTTTCCGTTTGTCTTTCTATTTATGGGTCCTTTTGTTCCGGGAAAATATTGGTTTGAGATTGGTTGGTTTGTTGTTTTGTTTGGACTGGACCTTTTCTTTGCAGGTGCCGCGCCTCCGTGGTTCAGCTGGCACCGCGCCTCCGTGCTACTTCTCCCGGCGGGATCTCCGCGACGACCACTTCTTCCGGACGTCATCCAGTGACTCGTCTTGTCGCCCGAGACATTCGGCACCGCGCCCCCGTGTTCCAGCTGGCACCGCGCCTCCGCGCCTCATCTCCCGGCGGGATCTTCGCGACGCCCACATCTTCGGACGTCTCCTGCAGCTCGTCTCATCGCCGAGACCCTCCGTGCTTCCATGCGCCCCCGCGCTTCCATGCGCCCCCGCCTCCGTGCGTTATCCGCTTCCATGTGGCCACGCGCCCACGCCTCCGTGCGTTATCCGCTTCCATGCGGCCACGCGCTTTCACGCGCCCACGCCTTCGTGCGTTATCCGCTTCCATGCGGCCACGCGTTTCTACGCGCCTACGCCTCAGTGCGTTATCCGCTTCTATGCGGCCACACGCCCACGCCTCCGTGCGTTATCTCCCGTTTCCCCTCCGGACTTTAGTTTGTTTATTCCATGCCTTTGTCCTGTTTCTCTTCTGTTTGACTGTTGTGTTTATTAAATGTGATTTATTTTTTGTTTCGCATCAGCTTCTCCATTCCTCAGTCCATTCATCCAATCGCCAGTTCATAACAGAATATTTCCCCCAACTACATGGAGACGGCGGAACAAATTTTCCCAGAGGTTTTTTCTTTTTTGGACAGTACAAGGCTGGACTGTGCGACCATAAGGATAGCCGAGCTACAGCTAAGAATGCGCGAGCTGATGAGCTGGTGGACCTGATCCCGAAGGAGCAGCATGTGTGCTCAGTGTGTTTCGTCAGCCTCTTAACTTCAAGTTTTGGGGACTCTGTAGCTCTGTGCGTTTTTCCTCGGCAACGCTATATATTGTTAATGTTTTTGAATTCAGTATGCTTTTAAGCTAGGAATGTTAACCAGACAGGGCACTTACGTTTATCCGTGTTTTGTTTAATGGGCATGGTGTTTGTTGTTTTTTATTTTTTCGGTCGTTTTGGAGCCTTTGGAGGATGTTACATTTATACATAATATTGATGACCTCAGCTGTTACCAGTTACACTGCTAATTGTAGAATATTTCAGTGTTTTCATACTTTTTTAATTGTGTTGTAGCAATTACTTTTGAAATCTATTTATATTTAACAATAAAATAAATTTCCTCATTTAAAACATTGAAAATCTTTTCTTTGTCCTTTTGTCTGTTAAATAAAGATTAAATTTAATTAACAAATGACAGATTTTAGTTTTTATAGCAATTTTAGAAAGTGTCCCAACTTTTCTGGAAGTGGGGTTAGTATATAAGGTGGTATATGTAGAGCTAGGTGGGGTGTATTAAAATATATACTAAAATGCCAAAATATGCATATATTAATGGTTTCCAGACCACCACATATTGATGTCTAATTTGTTTTCTTATTCGTATAGCCTTTATTAAACAAATGTCACATATTTATTTTGTATTTATCAACATACTGTATTTATCTCCTTATTTTCTTCAGGATTTTCATTTGCTAAAATTTATGACTATTATTTAGATTATAGAGTTGCTAAGTACTGTCAAAAACCTCTAAAGCACAGCAACCTGACTGTCTGCTCTAAGGAGACAATGAGCTGTGTGACTCTTCTTTAGATTTGTGGAGGGAAAATGCTGGCAAAAAAGCAAGTGCCTTAGGGAAATTGTAGCCCTAGTAACTCTTCCAAAGAACTGGTGTTTTATGTGACTAGATTTTGGGTTTACTAAAAGAGTACTGACAAAATTCTCTAATAGTGCCACCTTCTGATATCTACAAAGGGCTGAGTGATGGGAGAAATAGTTAGTATTGTTGCTTCACAGATCACTGGTCTCTGGTTCAGTCCTGAGCTCATTTTACTGTCTGTGTTTTCCCCATGTCTGTACAGGTTCCCAGTCACATTCCAAAAAGGCATTGTAGAAGATCTACTGGCATGTAGACTACTCTCATGCCTCTAGGTGTGAAAGAGTATATGTATGTTGCTCTGATCATGGACTAGTGTGTTTTCAGGTTCATCATAACCCTGATCAAGTGATAAAGTGGCTAATGGAGATGGATAGATGTATTCAATAACTCTAGAGGAAGACACCATAGCATCTCTCAGTTTGTTTAATTTAGGAAGCACTTAAAGCACCCTGACTGCTGGTATCTGATCGATATGATAAGTTTGTCTATAATTTGCCAGTGGCTGTACCCAACCAGTAAACAAATTTATTTCATGCCTGTGGCATTTGGTCAAATGACATTTTGGACCATCATAACAAACATTTGATTAAAATATGTATTTATTAAGGTATACATATGATAGAGCAATGCCTTTTTACCAAACAGTAGCAATGACAAGATACAGAGTTTACAATATTACATTAAATTTATTATTATGACATAATTTTACAGGTCACAAAATGTTTGGTGCTAACAAAATAAGAGTAAATACAAAGTCTCTGGAACATACATAATTCAGACAAGTGCAGTTTGTACACGGCTTATGTTAAAATGTATTTTTTTAATGTATTTTCCATTAGAAAGTACAGTACTTAAATACTATTGAAGGTTTTAGACCTTTGAATAGATTGAAAACTCTATTATTGCATTATTACAACTAAGTCAGTCTTTCACCTCACTTAACTGTAATGAAAGACACAACAAATCACTTGCAGCTTACACTTCAATATATTATATCCCTCCTTTTCATTTCCATACATTACCAAATTTATACATTTGTTTTGGACTCCTCTGTTGCTCAGAGATAGATAAAAAAAAACAATAAATCCTGCATTATGACAGGCAAATAATGTTTATAGTGTTCTAATTGAAAGGGACTTGAGTCAAATTGCTATTTAACCCAAAGTTACATCTCAGATTTAGCCAGGTAAAAACATATTCACATCATTTGAACTTACAGAAGTTATAGTCATGGAGGATAAGCCTTTTGAGGGAGACAAGTGCTTGACTGTACTGCCATTTACATAAATAGTAGACAGACATTCAAACAGTATGAAATAAATCAGAAGACAGGCAAGACATTAAAACCTTTGGCCGAGTCAAAACCAAACATCAAAAAGTGCTAGACCATAGTCCAATAGCACTTATGAGTACCAAGGATAAACTCCTAACTTTGTCTATTTTGTCACTTTCTAACTTTCTTCTTCATTGTATAATTGTTGTTTTCACCAAACCTAGTTAGCAATGCCAGAGTGGTGCCGTAGATCCTGATGAGGGAACAGAGGCTGAGGTGTAGGGTGGATTTGCAGACTCCTGCCAGCTACCATGGCTGCTGGGGCAAGCACAGAAGGGAGCAATGAGGCAAGTGGTGGGCGGTGAAGCATTAGGCCAGCAATGTGAGAATGAGGACGTGCATGGTGGAGGGGTGCTGCTGAAATAAGGTGGAGAGGGTTTGTTGCCAGCATTACTGCAGGGGAAGCTTGATAAAACACAGTAGGAAATGGAAGAGGAGTAAAATGGGTTTGTGGGACAGTGGGATGGAGAGGAGGGTGGGCAGATGGGGAACTGTGGGATGCCAAGCAGGTCGAAGGACAGGAAATGAAAGAAGAGAAAGCTGATAGTGCCCCATGCTGATGTGTGTATGAGAGACAGGGAGCTGGGACAGTCTGATTTGAAGGCTCAGGACCAGGAATAGGTAGTTGGTTCATTTGAGGAACAAATGAACTTCTTGGCATGTCATGTTGCTCTTGGAGGTGTTTCTGCTGTATATGCTGCTGGGCCTGAATTTGAAGAAGTCTGTACTTGTCCATCTCTTCCTCAGTGAATGTTATAGGTTTTTTTGTTAAAGGAGGGCTCAAACAACTCTGTGGTAGACTATCTGTGGTTTTGTCTGATGTCTTTTCCAGAACTTTGCTGATGTTTTTGTCAGACATGGACCTATTTTTCTGTGTATCTGAGCTTGCACAAGGTTCTGCAGTTCTCTGATCAGTTAAAGACAGACACGCTTGGGTTGAAGTTGAATTTTGCATTTTTAGTTGATTATCACAACTATTATTGTTACCTTTCCCTTTGTGTATACCTGCCTGTTTTATTCCTTTCTTTATAGAGGGTAGTTTGCCAATCAAGGGGAGTGAAAGAGTGCATATTCTGCTATTTGCCACTTTTTTATCAGTTGATGTGCTCTGCTTTGTGAAATCATTGGATTTGGAGTTTTGTGCAACAGGTTCTGGCTTTCCTCTGAATTCATAAATAACAGGTTGGGTGTCTGATTGCACTGCTTCTGATCTATCAGTATATATTAATGATGGTGACGAACTCTTTTCTCTTGGTGTGTGTTCTCTTGAATGAGAATGTTTGGTTCTGGTAGATCTCTCTGCTGACCATTTTAAGTCACTCGGCCCAGAAAAGGATTGCTTAATACTGCAATCTTGACTAATGTGTGAAATTCTGGTGGTATTAGAAGAAGAAGGCCTATGTCTGAACATAGGACTGGACTGCTCATTTCCCCTCTTGTGACTCACCATTGATCTTAACCAGAGCCTGTTTCTTTGTTTATGCCTCCTAAGATCAGGGTTTGGTCTGTCACACCACCAGTCTCGTTCTGTGTCATGTGGACCATTACCATCCTCATAGAGTCTATAAAAACAAATTTTTTTTGTGGCAGGTTTAAAGGAGTCTCTATATCTGTTCTCCCCAAGGTGGTTTTTATGCTTTCTTATACCATATCTCTGCTTTATAACACAGCGTCTGTCACAAACCCCATAGTAATTCCTCTGTTTGTAGAGTTCTGAGTCTCTGTAATCCCAGTATTTATCTCTGGGTTCAGTATTTTTGTTTGAACTGTCTGACATATGCCTGTAACCATAGCACGGGAAGCTGCAACTAGATTTTCTGATGTAAGAGCAAGCCTGGCTATTTCCTCTCCTCCTTGGATAGGAGGAAGCTGATGCCTGTCTTTCCCATTGGCAAGCAGGCCATTCCCCATCAGATCTCAACTCTGACAAGATACCCCATGAGCTGGACTTGAGTGGGGTCACATTAGCATCCTGTTTAGGTTTGCAGAAATTGCCACACCACTGGTAATTATCCCCACTTCCAGCCAGAGACTGTATGGATGCATGTAAAAAAGCTTTGCGCTTCACCAGGCGGAGAGCAGAAGGCAATCTTTGGCGCTTCTTTCTTCGGTGTTGAGGGGCAGAAAAAGTGTTTACAATTATACTTTTCAGGTTTAGTTGTGTTTCATTCTGTGATCTTTTTCTGTTCCTGAGTTTGTGCCTCTTCTCAGTGCAATTCTGCTTGATGTGAAGTTTACTGGCTGGGGTATGATTGAATTCAAATTGTCCTTCAGCAGCTGACTGGGAGAAACCGCTGAGTGCACAGGCCACATGGTGCCTCCTAACAGCATCTATTTTACATATATGAATTCTTCTTCGGTGTCGATGTTTGTGTTTCTTTGGTTTTAAAATGCCTAAGTTAACTTTAGCAACACTTGGGGTCTGCTCCTGAACTCTGCTGGGTTGATCTGAGATGATACACATATCTGTCTTCTCTGGTCCAGTGCTTTTTTCTTTGCTTTCTGTGCATTTGATATTCAAGAAGAGTGGATTGCAACTGTAGGACACACAGGGTTTGTCAGAGGTGTACTGCACAAGCTCACAAGGCCATTTCAGCTTAGTCCCATCTTTTCCAAAGACATTTAAGAAAGCTTTGCTGCTTAGATCACCCTCAGCTAAACCACTTTCAGTCATTGAATTATCTTGTTTGGTGCTTCTTTGTACATCTGGTTTTGAGTCCTGTGCATTGAACTGACCAGGAGCTATATTGTTATGTCCATCTATGTGAGCTGTAGTGCTTGGGTTCTTTAGGCTCCTTCTCTCCATCAATCCCTCATAGGCCCTTTCTTGTCTGGATTTATGGCCATTATTATCTTCTCTATTATTTGAAATGGCTGCTTGTCTCCCAGCTTCTGGACCATGTGTATCAGGACAACTTTGCATCTGTGGTTCAATTGTGCAATACATCACTTGCATCTCTAGATTACGTTCCTGACTAGGCTGATCTATCTGTAGATTCTGTGGGGAAGTGTTCAGTGGCACTGGATCCAGAGAAACATGGTGGTCATCCTGCTTGGGTGAGGGAGATTGGGATAAGAGGTCTTGCAAATCCAGCTTCTGCTGCTGTCTCTGAATTTCCTGGTGGTCAGTGGTTTCATCCAAGCCATCGGAGAACACTGATGCACAAGAATCCAGCTTCAGATGAGCCCGTTTGGAGAAACAGAATGATATCCCTGTCTTGGCCTGCTGGTGATCTTTTGGGTTCTGAGATAGCAGTGAGGAACAGTTAACATGAAGAGAGCACTGATTTGTAAGCACTGGCACAGATGGATGGATTTTGGTAGTTAAGTCTGAGGAGGGAGAGCCTTGATTTTGATCTTGGCATAGGCTATTCCTGGATCCTGATTTGTCATTGCCATTGATCTTTATTTTCTCTTGCTGCTGGTCTTGGACCACCGCAGCTGTCAACGTTGTCTTCTTTTCCTTGTCACTGAAAAACATATAGAAACAATTACAGATCTATATATATATCTATGTATATATATATATATATATACATACAGTCCCTTGCGAAAGTATTCGCCTCCCTTGAACTTTTCAACCTTTTGCCACATTTCAGATATAAAGATATAAATTGTACATTTTTTGTTAAGAATCAACAACAAGTGGGACAATTGTGAAGTGGAATGAAATTTATTGGATATTTTAAACTTTTTTAACAAATAAAAAACTGAAAAGTGGGGTGTGCAATATTATTCAGCCCCCTTGCGTTAATACTTTGTAGCGCCACCTTTTGCTTCGATTACAGCTGCAAGCTGCTTGGGGTATGTCTCTAATAGTTTTGCACATCGAGAGACTGAAATTCTTGCCCATTCTTCCTTGTAAAACAGCTCGAGCTCAGTGAGGTTGGATGAAGAGCGTTTGTGAACAGCAGTCTTCAGCTCTTTCCACAAATTCTCGATTGGATTCAGGTCTGGACTTTGACTTGGCCATTCTAACACCTGGATACGTTTATTTGTGAACCATTCCATTGTAGATTAGGCTTTATGTTTTGGATCATTGTCTTGTTGGAAGTTAAATCTCCATCCCAGTCTCAGGTCTTTTGCAGACTTCAACAGGTTTTCTTCCAGAATAGTCCTGTATTTGGCTCCATTCATCTTCCCATCAATTTTAACCATCTTGAAGAAAAGCAGGCCCAAACCATGATGCTGCCACCACCATGTTTGACAGTGGGGATGGTGTGTTCAGAGTGATGAGCTGTGTTGCTTTTACGCGAAACATATTGTTTTGCATTGTGGCCAAAAAGTTACATTTTGGTTTCATCTGACCAGAGCACCTTCTTCCACATGTTTGGTGTGTCTCCCAGGTGGCTTATGGCAAACTTTAAACGAGACTTTTTATGGATATCTTTGAAAAATGGCTTTCTTTTTGCCACTCTTCCATAAAGGCCAGAATTGTGCAGTGTACGACTGATTGTTGTCCTATGTACAGACTCTCCCACCTCAGCTGTAGATCTCTGCAGTTCATCCAGAGTGATCATGGGCCTCTTGGTTGCATCTCTGATCTGTCTTCTCCTTGTTTGAGATTAAAGTTTAGAGAGACGGCCGGGTCTTGGTAGATTTGCAGTGGTCTGATACTCCTTCCATTTCAATATGATCGCTTGCACAGTGCTCATGTTTAAAGCTTGGGAAATCTTTTTGTATCCAAATCCAGCTTTAAACTTCTCCACAACAGTATCTCAGACACCTGCCTGGTGTGTTCCTTGGTCTTCATGATGCTCTCTGCACTTTAAACAGAACCCTGAGAGCAGGTGCACAGAGCAGGTGCATTTATACGGAGACTTGATTACACACAGGTGGATTCTATTTATCATCATCAGTCATTTAGGACAACATTGGATCATATAGAGATCCTCACTGAACTTCTGGAGTGAGTTTGCTGCACTGAAAATAAAGGGGCCGAATAATATTGCATGCCCCACTTTTCAGTTTTTTATTTGTTAAAAATGTTTAAAATATCCAATAAATTTCATTCCATTTCACGATTGTGTTCCACTTGTTGTTGTACATCTTACATTGTTGTATATCTTTATGTTTGAAGCCTGAAATGTGGCAAAAGCTTAAACAATTCAATGGGGCCGAATACTTTTGCAAGGCACTGTGAGAATGCTTTCAAATATACAAATAATAATTGTTTATTTTTATTCATTTACAAAATGTAAAGTGAGTGGGCAAAAGAAAAATCTAAATCCAATCAATATTTCGTGTTACTACCCTTTGCCTTCAAACCAGCATCAATTTTGTTGGATTAAGGTCAGGTGTACGATCAAGCAAATATACCAAACAGGTGCTAATGATCATCAGTTTCACATGTAGGATGAAAGACAGTCATTAACTGAAACATGTAAACAGCTGCGTAGCAGACTTAAAACTGGGTGAGGATCAACCAAACTCTGCTACCAAGATGAGGCTGTCGAAAACAGTTTCATACACCATGGCAAGACTGAGCACAGCAACCAGACAACAGTCCAGGATCTCCATTGTTGTATGCGCTGCATAATGTGCTATACATTTTCAATGGGAGACAGGTCTGAACTGCAGGCAGGCCAGTCTAGTACCTGCACTCTTTTACTACAAAGCCGCGCTGTTGTAACATGTGCAGAATGTGGCTTGGCATTGTCTTGCTGAAATAAGCAGGGACGTCCCTGCTTGAATGGTAGGATATGTTGCTCCAAAACCGATATGTACCTTTCAGCATTAATGGTTCCTTCACAGATGTGCAAGTTACCCATGTCACAGGCACTAACACACCCCCATACCATCATAGATGCTGGCTTTTGAACTTTGTCCTGATAACAATCCGGGCAGTCCTTTTCCTCTTTGACCCAGGGGACACCACCTCCATGATTTCCAAAAACAATTTGAAATGTGGACTCATCAGATCAGACCATTGTCATATCCATTACAGAATTATGTCGGTTATTAATGTGCCATCTAAGGCAGCGGTCCCCAACCACCGGGTCACGACCCGGTACCGGGCCGCGGGCCATTAGCTACCGGGCTGCACAGAACGTTTTAATTTTTCTTTTTTTTAATTGATTATTAGTCTAAATGTTGATATTTTATTTTGAAAAGTGACTTCTGTGTGGAATGACGCACACACGCAAACATGCGTAACCAGCCGTTACCCCAAAAGCTTGCAAAAATGAGTGAAAAACAAACATCTTTGGCAAACTTCTTTGGAAAGGGGAAAACGCCCAATGAGCAGACAGAAGAAGAGCCTACGACTTCCAAGAAAACGCATTTAAAAGACAATATCAGGATTCCT
>JAOVVG010000027.1:11011033-11021076 GCA_028566375.1 Leptodoras nelsoni
TGATGCCTTCAGTGAGAATCTACAATGTAAATAGTCATGAAAATAAAGAAAACACATTGAATGAGAAGGTGTGTCCACACTTTTGGCCTGTACTGTATGTCTTGGATGTCAAATATTTGTCTGTGTCATGCCTTTGCACTCTGTTGTTTTGTATTTGTCATTTGTAAATTAGAAAATTTTATAACATAGCATTTTTTATTTTCTCAGGCCACCACCAACACATTTTCTTTTGTTTAACACACTGACAATAAATCTTTGTATCCTGAATCTTGATTATTAAATTAACTCTAGAATCACTAAACACATAAATATCTTTTATGGTGTCAGGTTATCCTTTAAGACAAATAAGTAAGTATAAATGGTTAAATAAGGAAACTACATAGCTTCAGAACTAGGCCACTATGAAAAGCCTGAGTTTCCAAAGAACACAGACAAATTAAAGGGATAAATATTGACAAGTTAAGAAAGCATATTGAGACTAATTAGAAAAGACAAAGTGTAAACAGTTATATGGACCATGATCAGAATGTAACAGCCACAGAGGTCTGAAAAATCAGGAAAAGCAGATTCAGTGTAATGAAAAATGATCTTGCGAAATATTAAGCTGAATTTGAGGTCTTTTGAAAGTAGTTCAGCTCCAGTGAGAATAATTTTTTGGCACCGTAAGGAGAGGTGGATGACCCAACACACATGCTATACAGAGGAATGAAGCCACGTTTGAATTTGTTTTCCCTCCAAGAGATCATATACAACATCTAAATAAAGAACATGCAGCACTCATCACTGAAAAAATAACACTCAGAAAGTGTGGAATTAGCTAAGTAGATAAATATCCAATAAACCCTCTATCTTTACAAATATGGACAACATGTGCCATGAGATACTAAATTAAGGTCATGAAATAATAATTAATTCAAGGAATGTATAATATTTGATCAGACTGTTAATTCACTAATACATAATGCCAATGTTCTTGTTAATTCAGCATGCTCTCAAAACAAACATGCTATGGTTTGAAGCTGCACAAGCACTCATCTTCTATACTTAATTCTCACTTTAATTTAACTAAAATTTTATCCACAAAAACATCAGTATTCAAGATAAGGAATGTCTCCGATAAGATTCGTTTCCTCCTATATGCTCAAATAATTCATAAATCCAGTTATGTCTGCGGTCTGAATACAGATTTACCCAATTTCTCTATTAAATCCTCAGTGCACATGCACAACTCAGAATTTGTTCTTCATATTTTAAACAGAAACATGGAAAATACTGTGATTGTCTGAATTTGGTACTAAAGATCTGATATCTACCCTTAGATAATCATGCCATTTCTACAGATTTGTCAGCAGCACATCCATGATGCAAATGTCCTGTTCCACCACATCTCAAAGGTGCTCTAATGGATTGAGATCTGGTGACTATGGAGGCCATTTGAGTATAGTGAACTCATTGTCATGTTCAAGAAACCAGTTTGAGATGATCTGAGCTTTGTGACATCCATTATTCAGCTATTCATTATACAGAAGATGGATACACTGTGGTCATAAAGGGATGGAAATTGTCAGCAACAATACTCAGGTAGGCTGTGGCATATAAAAGATTATTGATATTAAGGGGCCCAAAGTGTGCCAAGAAAATGTCCCCCACACTATTACACTACCACCACCATAGATACAACTTATACTTTCATGTTGTTGTACTATCCGAATGTCTTAGCAGAAATCAAGATTCTTCAGAACAGGCAACGTTTTCAGATCTTCTATTGTCCAAGTTTGAGGAGCCTGTGTGAATTGTAGCCTCATTTGCCAGTTCTTAGCTGGCAGGATTGGCACATGGTGTGGTCTTCTGCTATTGTAGCCCTGCTTCAAGGTTCAATGCATTGTGCATTCAGAGATGCTCTTTTGAATACTTTGGTTGTAAAAAGTGGTTATTTAATTTACTGTTGCCCTTCTGTCAGCCTGAACCAGTCTGGCCATTCTCCTGTGATCTCCGGTGAAAACAGGCCAAAATGCCAATTTACATCAGTTGCAGGAACAAAATATCACAAAACGCAGATTTTAGACTAAGATTTTTTAAGACTGGAGAGATCAAGGAGTTTTATTGATTTTAACTTTTATTAAAAGATGAATGACCTAGAGACTATATGGTGTGTAAATGAGGATGTGTGTTGGGGTCAATGAAGATGAGATTCAATTCTCTTCAGTTTGTAAGTGAATGTTTAATATGTCTGACAGTTTTGTACTCCTTATCTAATCACCTACCTTTAAAACATTTAATCTATTATTATCCTTATCTATTTATTTAATTGTATAGTCCATGGAATCAATGAAATGTTCCAATAAAGGACAGTAAAAGTCAAGTTCTGAAACTGAAGCTGAAACCTGGACTCATCTGACCACAGAACATGTTTCCACTGTCCATCTCAGATGGATGCCTCTCTCCCAACTTTTTTTTAAGTGTGTTGCAGCCATTGATTTCTAAATCAGTTTATATATTACATTGCAAAGGTGTTTGACAGGTGTGGAAAATGCTGTAAACTAAGAATGCTTGCAAATATTCAAATAGTAATTATTTATTTTTATCAATTTACAAAATGCAAAGTGAGTGAACAAAATAAAAATCTAAATCCAATCAATATTTGGTGTTACTACCCTTTGCCTTTAAACCAGCATCAATTCTTATAAGTACACTTGCACAAACCTATAGATTTTGTAGGATTATAGTCAGGTGTATGATCAACCAAATATACCAACTAATGATCATCACTTTCACATGTAGGTTGAAACACAGTCATTAACTAAAACATAAACAACTGTAGGAGGCTTAAAACTGGGTGAGGAACAGCCACACTCTGCTACCAAGGTGAGGCTGTCAAAGGCAGTTTCATGTCACAGGGCTACACCATGGCAAGACTGCAACAAGCACAGCAATGAGACACAAGGTAGATATATTGCATTAGCAAGGGCTCTCCCAGACAAAGATTTCAAAGCAGACTGGGGTTTCAAGATGTACTGTTCAAGCTCTTTTGAAGAGGCAAAAAGAAATGGGCAACATTGTGGATCATAGATGCAGAGGTTGGCCAAGGAAACTTAATGCAGCAGATGACAAACACATCAAGCTTATTGCCCTTCAAAATCGGAAGATTTTGTCCAGCAGTGTCCATCAGTCTATCAGCTCAGAACTGGCAGAAACCAGTGGGACCCAGGTACATCCATCTACTGTCTGGAGAAGTCTGGCCAGAAGTGGTCTTCATGAAAGAGTTCAGCCAAAAAGCCATACCTATGACATGAAAACAAGGCCAAGCTACTCAATTATGCTTGAAAACATAGGAGCTGGGGTGCAGAAAAATGGCAGCCGGTGCTCTGGACTGATGAGTCAAAATTTTAAATATTTGGCTGTAGCAGAAGGCAGTTGCCCACCAAAGAGATGGAGTACAGTACAATAAGGAGTGTCTGCAGACAACAGTGAAGCATAGTTGAGGTTCCTTGCAAGTTTGGTGCTGCATTTCTGCAAATGGAGTTGGGAATTTGGTCAGGATTAATGGTGTCCTCAATGCTGAGAAATACAGGCAGATATTTATTCATCATGCAGTACCACCAGGGAGGCATATGATTGACCCCAAATTTATTCTGCAGCAGGACAACGACCCCAACCATACATCCAATGCCATTAAGAACATCTTCAGTGTCAAGAAGAACAAAAAGTCCTTGAAGTGATGGTATGGCCCCCACAAAGCCCAGATCTCAACATCATCAAGTCTGGGATTACATGAAAAGGCATTATATGAAAAAGCAGAAGGATTTGAGGAAGCCTACATCCGCAGAAGAGCTGTCGTTAGTTCTCCAAGATGTTTGGAACAATCTACCAGCCAGGTTCCTTCAAACACTGTGTGCAAGTATACATAGAAGAATTGATTCTGTTCCGAAGTCATAGGCTGGCCAAATAAAGGCAAATCTCTGGCAGTAAGCTTTTTTCTATATTTTACAACCATTTGCATCAAAATGACAAATCTGGTGTCTAGTCTTGTTGATTTATGATATGGCACTCACTTCCTACTGATGCTAACTTGTTTTTTTTCTTCACCTCATTTACATAGAACCATAAAATACAGTGCTAGACACTTGTGGTCTCATTTATCAAAGCATGCATAGTTAGAATTCTCAGTTAGAATTCTCAGTATAAGATCCATTAGTATGCACTAAAAAATAGCAGCCACACTCATTTAAACAATGAAATGCATTTAAATTGCCATATATGGTTAAAAAGGGAGGAATTTATGACTATGTGTGTGCAATCTATTAACCATAGTTACACTTGGAAAACCTGAGATGGTATGAAAATCTCTCATTATTGTCTGTTCCACAGCTGTACTTGGAAATCTAATGCATTGTGGACTGGGTGATATGAGTAGATGTAAGACATGTCATTATTCAGCTCATAGTTGGTTGGGAAATGCCAAACTTGTCTCCAGTGCCTCATTGAAATGTGCCTATGGCTAAAAACCATAGTGTAGAAAGTACTTAAGTGTGCACAGCGTTGCTATTGCTGCTTTTTCCTGGGTTTTCCAAAAGTTGAGCAAGTTTCTTCAAGAGAAAAAAATTGCAAGCAAGAAACAAGGTTGAAAACCTTAATTCATTTTGCAATGTGAATCTGGCTCATTTGAAGGAGGGACTCATTGTTACACATGCATTCATATAAGTTTTCCTTCCTAACCACTGAAGGATTGAACAGCACCATACATACATACCATACACAATTGACAATTTGGTAATACAGTCCAAAAAACAGTGGATATGCAGCACACTAATTTCATTTCTTTGCACTATGATAGGTACAAATAGTGGACCCTAGTCGTCAAGAAATACATAAAATGAACTGGGTTGTTTTGGTTTGATTCATGCTCTCCTTTATGTATATAAAGTTTCTATGACAACAGCCCATTAGACTTTATACAAATAAAAGGATTTTAATAAATGCTTTGTGAATTGTATTAGTCATTGTGTCTTCGGTTTATACTGGGTTTTATTTTTTTCTAGCGAATTAGGTATTGTGTTTTCTTATATGAGAGAATAGGACTAATGCCAGAGAGTGAAGATCAAACTCATGTAATATGCACAAAATCATTTACATTAATCAAATTACATTCAGAATTTTGAACAGAAGTGATCCAAGAGAAGAGGTTTGTACTGCTTTGCAGTCTCCCCCTTTCCGCTTGTGGGTTCAAATGGCCCTAGACCTTGAAAGCAAAATACCCCCACAGCCCAAGTCAAAATTTACCTTTAATTTGTCACCTGTCTGTACATTAAGCTAGAAAATTGGAAGCTGTTGACTGTAAGTCAACAAGTCAAAAATACTTGATAGTATACTGTATGGAGGAACCCAGCACACTGTAGCCATATTACTGAAAACCCTAAAAATAAAGGTACATAAGCCTTGGAGCAGCAAGCTCTAAGCCTTGGAGCAGCTATGAGGAGCCAAAGTGTTCACTAAGCTAAATCTCCAGAGCGCTTACAAACTGATAAGAATCTGAGAGGGAGACAAGTGCAAAACTGCCTTCAAAACCACATCAGGCCATTATGAAAACTTAGTTATGCCATAGTTATGCTGCACTTTATCAATGAGGTCCTTCAAGATATGTTGGGTAAATGTGTGAAAGCTTTCATAGACGACATCCTGATATATTCCCCTGATCATGTGACTCATATCCAACAGTTTCGCCAGGTTCTCCTGCAATTGCTCAAGCATCGACTATTCATAAGGGATTTTCCATAGACTACCAAAAGGTGGAGGCTATCACCAATTGGAAATGCCCAACCATGGTGAGAACTACGAAGATTCCTAGGATTCACTAACTTTTACTGCAAGTTCATTTGGAATGTCAGTCATCAAGCAGCCCCCCTCACTGACCCTCACAAGTCCCTGAGATGGAATCTATGATGTAGGTGACCAGCCATGCCATAGTTATTCTGCACTTTATCAATGAGGTCCTTCAAAATATGTTGAGTAAATGTGTGAAAGCTTTCATAGACGACATCCTGATATATTCCCCTGATCATGTTACTCATGTCCAACAGTTTCGCCAGGTTCTCCTGCACTTGCTCAAGTATCGACCATTCATAAAGCATGAGAAATGCCAATTCACCAGGCACGAGTTGAATACCTGGGGTATCACATTGAGCCTGAGGGATTTTCCATAGACTACCAAAAAGTCGAGGTTATCACCAATTGGAAATGCCAAACCATGGTGAGAGAACTATGAAGTTTCCTAGGCTTCACTAACATTTACTGCAAATTCATTTGGAATGTCAGTCACCAAGCAGCCCCCCTTTTGTCTTACAGATCCAAGAACGGGAAAGCAGATGCCCTCTCCTGCATTCATGAACCTGATTCTGAGATCACAGAGCCAGAGCCTATAATCCCTGAATCCAAGTTCCTGCAGGCCATTATCTGGGAACCTGATCAGAAGATATGTGAACTCCAACCAGCTAGAGGGAGAGTCTAGTGTCCCCCAGGCAAGCTGTTCATTCCCACATCCCTACGCAGCCTTCTTATCACCTGGGCCCATGTCACACCTGGAACAGGTCACCCTGGCACACATTGTACCACAGCGCTCATCCAAGCCAAATACTGGTGGCCCTGCATGACCCTTGAAGTCCAAGAGTTCATTTCATCTTGTTCAGTTTGCAGAAAAATTGCACCCACTACCTACCCCAGAGAGACCTTGGTCACATCTTTCCATAGATTTCAGCCCTGACCTACCTCAGTCACAGGGCATAAAGGTGTAAGATTTGTCCCACTTGCAGGTCTCCCCACAGCCATGGTAACAGCCAGGATTCACCCTACCTTCCGTTTCAGCGCTCTTTGTGTTTCTTCTTGTCTCATCTTCACCAGAGTGTGGTGTTCAACTGCCTCATCCCTGACACGTTTTTGGACTACCTTTGTGCTCTTGTATCTTGTATTTGCCGTTATTATCCCATGCCATGCTCTGTGCTTCCGTGTTTTTGAACTTGCTTATGAACTCCTGTGTTTTTGAACTTGTGTAGGAACCCCATGTGTTATATTCCTCACTGCATGAAAATCAATATATATTTGCACTTGACTTGTGTGGGATCATTACATTGACAAGTTACCCTTTATGGTACACATGGATACAGTACAGTTAGAAGAAAAATTAAGATTACAGTCAAGAATCATGGAGTGTGAGCAAATGCAGGGAGAGTTTTTACATTGAGCTTTAAAAAGGGAGGGGAGGCCTTGAGAAGGTGAGGGAACATTTCCACAGAATCAGTCATACAAAAATCTGTGTCCCCTATGGTGCAGAGGCGAGGGGAGGGGACAGCAAGCAGGTGAGTAGCAGAGGATCTAAGCATGTATGTAGGTGTGTATGGAAGAAGGAGGATAAGTAGGTGGGGCCAAGTAACTAGTATTTTGGAGTGATATGTACAGTATGTGATATGTCCCCATTGTCTTGTGTGGGTGATAACCCTAGCAACTGAGTTTTAGATAAAACTAAAAGTAACAGAAATCCAAAAAGTAGAAAATGCATGGATTAGCATCTCTGCTGAGGAGGGGAAAGGGAGGGAGGAATTTGGCAATGTTCCAAAGGTGAAAGAAACATCAAGCATTATTACTGGATTCATTTAAAGTGTTACCAATATGACTTTTGTTGGTGGAATAAAAAAGACATCACATGGCCACATACACCTCACCTAACACACACTAAACCATGTAACCCTGGCAGTGTAATGTTTAGCTTGCTGTATAAAGCCTGGTTAATTGGACATCTGCGTTTCCTGGGGTAATAATATATGCATATCTAATAACAAATGAGCAGTGATTATTTATACTGACAATAACAGCCTACTCTACTAAAGCATGCAGGGGGAGGGGGGGTTCAATCTCTCACTGACACCAACGTCATCACACCTGCTGTGATAATGACTGTCTTTAAAGTACTGGCAGATGCTGAATCCTAATAGACCTAATTCCTCCTGTGCTTGTCTATGTGTTTGTTTTCCTCATGTTAATGGAGCAGATTTAATCTGACCATAGACATTCAAATCACATTTTGCTCACTTGTCAAATATTGCTGAATGTGTGACAGAAAGAACCTCTCTGTGTAAGTCTGCCAGAAAGGTAATATCATGGACATGATATATGAGGTCTGTCTGGAAAGTAATGAGAATTACTCATTCCTGAATTCCTGTGCTCCATAGGGCTTAAAAGACAAAGTTCTGAATGGCACACAACAACATCACCTCACCCAAGGAAAGCTTGCATGGGCAAATGAAAAATCAAGTCACTGTTCATTGTCTTTTTGATTTTCAAGGGATTGTCCATAAAGAATTCATAGAAGAAGGTCACGTGATTCTGATGATGTGCTGAATCCAGATAGAGGACAGAAAGTGAAATGGACAAGATGGAGGAAAACCTGTACTGTGCTGCAAATCCCATTTCCAGAAAAATTGTGACACTTTCTAGAAATCCATTTAGGACCAGACTAGGAGCAAAGTATTTTTAAGTTTTAGGTTTTGTAATGGTCATTTTGTGAACTCCTAAAGTTTGTGAAACTAGGTTTCTCATATTATGGAAATTATCTGAAAAGTGTGATGAGTTAATGTTGGTGATCCAAATAAAAAAAAAAAATTAAATGTTGTAGAGATCTGCTAAACCGGTATTGAAGATGAAATGAAGATAATGACCATATGATTTAGATCCATTCAATCCAAGGCCATTCAATTTTAAAGTGCGTCTCTAAAAATGTTCTAAGAATTGCACTTATTAAACATCTACTGCATGATTCACAAGGTTTGTGAGTGTCTAAAGGAATTCAGCATGCATTTTTATATTAAAGTATCATTAATCATTTAAATGCTTTTGAAACTATTTATGCTTTTAAAAGGATTTATGAAGCAATCATTACATTTCTGTTGTGCACACTGGCTACAGGAAACCTCTCTGTATGCTATGTTGGATTTATTTTTTTTATCACAAGTAGTCTATATATGTGGTCATTTGTGGCATAACAGATCTTATCCATTGTGTTTTGAGCCACACACTGCCTCTAATTCTAAATTCTTGTTATTCAAAATTGGCTAAAGATGTGAAGGATTCAGTCTCAATAAAGTGCATTATTATGCTAAAAAAGCTGTTTTTGTCTATGAATGAATGGTGATGTGTAGGGTTTTTCTGCTTTGAATGGGAACCTCCATAATTCTCTACATTATATAAAATATATTTTAACCACAGTCATTTTAATTCCTAAATTCCAAGATAAATAGTTAAGAAACATTTCTCTAGAGTGCTTTTCATAATGATCTCAACTTGCCAATGAGGAAATAAACATTGATACCTAAAACTGTTGTCTTGTCAGATGTAACAGGTTTTAAATATTAACAGCAACTAAACATGTGGCTGAAAATGATTTACTGTTGCAAAGTACTGGCACTGGAGACTTCTTCCATAAATATTGGCAAAACATCTCTTATATAAACTTTCACAAGTTTATACTTTTTATTATACTCAGCCTTAGATTATTTGGGGCTTCCATCAAGAAGGGCCTCAGCTGGGTGGCAAGTGTCCTTTCTGTGTGGCCTTTGCATGTTCACCCTTTCCTCCCATATTCCAGTGAGGCAAATGGGAGATAATTAAAAATACTATTATCTAAAATATATATAGGGCCACAATCCCTGCTGATAATGGGCCACAATCCCTGCTGCAGTGTGTGCAAACCTCGTGAAAAACTACAGGAACGTTTTGACCTCTGTAATTGCAAACAAAGGCTACTGTACCAAATATTAACATTGATTTTCACAGGTGTTCAAATGCTTATTTGCAGCAGTAACACACAAATAAATGATTAAAAAATCATACATTGTGATTTCCCGATATTTGCTTTTAGATAATGTCTCTCACAGTGGACATGCACCTAAGATGAAAATTTCAGACCCTGTGATTTCTAAGGGAGAACTTGCAAATTTGCAGGGTGTTCAAATACTTATTTTCCTCACTGTATATATATATATATATATATATATATA
>JAOVVG010000027.1:11088053-11100522 GCA_028566375.1 Leptodoras nelsoni
ATGTAAATAGTCATGAAAATAAAGAAAACACATTGAATGAGAAGGTGTGTCCAAACTTTTGGCCTGTACTGTACATTACAATTTCATTGTCATTAGCCTTTTTGTTTGAATTGAAGTTTGTTATCGGTTTATTTAACATCACTTTAAAGCATCTATGACTATGAATTATATTATGAATGAACTAGTTTAGTTGAACTAGTAGTATTTGTGGAAATTCCTGTATATAGGAATTACCAGCAATTTGGAAAAGTAAGAAAATTTGGTTGACATGGTGGTGGGGAAGGTACTGTAGCTGCCGTAAACCTCCATGGTCAACAGTTTGATCCTGAGTTCAGGGTACTGTCTGTTTTGAGCTTCATTTCCTTCATGCAGGATTCTTCTACGTTCTCTGGTTTCCTCCACTTTCCCAAAAAACATGCATGAAGTTAGAGTGGCTACAAAAAACTGACCATAAACAACAGCCTTTCACATTAATGTAATGAATTTAATATTATATAAGGTATCCTTTTGACTGCTTGGGAGCTATAAAAAAAACACCCGGTATGCTGAATGTGGACACATGATATTACCAAAAGCTCTTCATTGTATCTTCAATGTCATATACACAATCTCAATCTCATATACACACGTTTAATGCAAGCAGATGCATGTTTTCTCTGTGTGTGTGTGTCTGTGTGTGTGAGTGTTTTATGTGTGTGTGTTGTTTCTTTGTCTTAATATTCTGATCCTCTGCCAGTTTCCTATGAAGAATGATCAGTCAGTGCGTATTTATCTAAGGAGTCGTGCTGTGCCGCGGTCTGACACCAGGGAACTCCATCTCCCAGCAGACCCCGGGGCAATTTAGCTCAACAAGAGACACAGATGCTTTGGCTTATTTAAAGAGCCATTTGGCCCGGTGCTCTCGTCACTTCTTTCGACCATTTTCCTAGTACGTAGCGCTGCAGCGTGAGGTAATCAGTCTCATTTTTTGTAGAGAGGAGACTCCAGGGTAGGGCTTTGGTCTGAGGTAATATAGTAGGAACACTCTCCTATCTTTTCCTCTACCCCTTATTTAGAGCACTACGGTCTCTCTGGCCCCTGAGCAGCAGCGACCTTTCCTGTAAACCGCTATGGCGTTGTTTCAGTTTCTCTCCGCGCTGCTCCGCTCTCCACCTTCACAGGTTTCCCTAGGAGACACCCTTTGCTTTTTTACTCTCTCATTTATTCATTCTTTTCCCCAACCTTCATTCATGAAAAGCTCTGTTGTTTGAGACCCGTTGTTTGTTTTTTCTGGCCAGTTTCTTAGTTTTCCATTTAGCTCAGCGGTGACTCACAGTTTCTTCATGCTGAGGAGCCTGGTTTGATTCCCGTCGTCATGCTATTTGAAAGGATAAAGGATAAATTATACAAAAACACTTCCTTTTTATTTTTCAACATTATTTTACCGGGGTTACATTTTTATATATGTTTATTTTAACCCCATCCCTTTTATTTTCCCTTTATTTTTCCCTCTGTTGGCAGGGCTGAGGGGTAACAGCCAGGCTGTTCTTGCACTTGGGTCCAGCCGCTCAGTCCCTGCTGTAACACTTTAACTATTTATCACATGTTTACCCAACTTGACCACATAGTCATAGACAAGGACTCAACAATTCATCAGCTTTACAATAGATAAATTAATCTACAAACAGCATTTCCAGAAAAGTTGGGACACTTTCTAAAAATGCAATAAAACTTAAATTTCTAATTTGGTCATTAACTTGAACCTTTTTTTAACAAATAAGAGGACAAAGAAAGATTTTCAGTGTTTTCAATGACAAACTTAATTATATTTGTTAAATATTAACAAGTTTAGAAATTGATGCCTGCAACCCACTTAAAAAAATCTTGGGACAGAGGCATGTTAACCACTGGGTCACATCACCTTTTGTTTTAACTTTTTTAATCATTTGGGAATTGAAGATACAAGTTGTTGCAGTTTTGCAATTGCTGCAGAGAATTTGCCTGCATTTCTGTGGCATCTCTCTTGGCCTATATGCACCAAGATATCCCCTGACTCCCTGAATCTTTTCATGATATTATGAACTGTAGAAAATTCTTTATCTTTAAACCGACTGACAATTCTATCATGAAGTTTGCCACAAAATGATTACCCACAACCCATCTTTGCTTGCAAAGCCTAACCCTTTTTCCTTATATACACTTTGTCCCAACTTTTTTGAGTGTGTTGCAGGCGTCACATTCTATTTTATTTTTTATATTTATAAAATACAATTAGGTTTGTCAGGGAAAACAGCAAGAGTGTTTTCTTAGTCATTAAATAAAATTAATAAAATTTAGTTACTAAAATGTAGCAACTCTATATCATTGTCCGTCAAATAAAAATTTAGCAGTATAGTATTTGTGAATATATTTGCTTATTTTTTTAAATGCAGACGTCATTTATTATAATCTGCTACCACTGTCAGCATTTATAATCTAAATGAGGGGTTTTTCAAGCATATTTGCTGTGATGAGAGAATTGTCTGCCGAGAGAAAATTTTAGTTCAAACCTGGTCAGAGGCAAAAGTTGATATTGTTGCTATTTAGTTTTCTTTGAAACCAATTCAGCATCCCCAAATTAGCATAGTAATGTTGTCTTTTATTGTATGTGTACTAGATGTGTATCTGTGTGTGCCAGGATTTGCTTAGAACCAAGAGTATGCATCATTATGGTCACCAAACTGTAGTTAAGGTAATGTGTTTTTGTGGAGGGTAAAGGTGCAGTGGTCATGTGTATCTCTGCTTTTATAAAAAGGCAATAAAAACTGAAATCTGTCATTTCTTAATTCCTTGTTAATTCCCAGTGGTAAACATGCCTCAGTCCCAGTTTATTTGAGTATGTTGCAGGCATCAATTTCTAAATTTGTTTATATTTAACTAATACAGTTAAGTTATGATCTTTTCTTTGTCTTTGTCTATTAAATAAAGTTTCAAGTGAATTAACAAATGACAGATTTCAGTTTTTATTGCATTTTAAGAAAGTGGCCCAACTTTTCTGGAAATGGGGTTTGTACATGGCTAACATTATACAAGTATATATACGATATGCAGTGATTAAAAACACTAGTTTCCAGCACAATGCAGATATGCAGATAAGGTAGAAACTGCAGTGGGCTTATATTTTGGCTTTTAAATTCATCTGCTTTATTAAAATTATGACTATATAAAAATGTTAATTGCCATGTTATTAATTCTGTCTACAGCCACTCATGCTAAATATGCATGTTAACAGAAATACAAAAACATTTCATGCATAGTAATTGATACTAGTAGGAAAATACATGCATGCATGTCATAGTGCACATATAAAGCGATAGACATCCATAGAAGCTTCTAGACCTTTATAGCAGTGAGAATGGCAAGTTATCACAATTTTGCGATTTTCAACAAGGTTTAATAGATGAAGGTCGTGAGATGGGTCATAACATTTCACAGGTTGAAACAAAGTTCTGGAGGAAAACTTATGACAGCAGCGTGGCCATAAAAAGACTCTGGGTCAAAGTGACCAGTGTTGGCTGGCAAGAATTATTTCACGTGTGAGACACTGCCTCAAGTAACATCATAATTCAATGCTGGGGCCTCAACAAAAACCAGCATGAGGACTGTGAATTGTTCCAAGATCCCGTGGGGGACCTACCAAGTATTAACTGCTAGTATTAACTATACCAGTTTTTCTGGTAGTTCAGTGTTGTACTTTCTGCTATCTGGCAGAGTGTGCTTGCCATCTGATGCTTGTCATGCAGTAGGAGGTGGATGATCAAATTATGTTAATAGATAATTTTGGATCATTACAACACAAATAAAAAACTAATAACCCACTACTCTTTCTAGGTGTCTGCTGTTCTGATTTGTCAGGTCTTCGGGTGTTCGTATGTAAGCATGATTTTTAGGAAAGGCTGTATAAATATGACTTTAAACATACAAACCACTTCCAATACCAAAAGTAACAGTTTGTTCATAGAGCATGGAGCAATCCAGGACTGCAGTACAGTCTGGTATTTCCTTGGCTTCTCTTCAAACTCAGCTGAACACAATGTACCAGTTACTGAGAAGCAAAGCCTGGAATTCCCAATCCCTCCCCTGTGTGAGATGAAATCAGCTTTTATATCTGTGCTTCCAGGAAGAAAATGTTGTTTTAGTATAATGAGGCATCACATTAAACTGTCATTAAGTTTCAGAAACTGAACAGTGTATCTTGTCAAGTTGGGAAAACAAGAAATTGTTTTTTTTTTTGTAGAAAAAAAAGCTTCCATCAAAAGCACACTGCTGACCTAAATTCATAGCATGGATGATTCTCTGCAATGCATTTCCTGTGAGCAGGCTAATCAACTGAGGAAGGATGATGCAGTTCATCAAAAATCAAAATGACAAAGCCCGCTAGGCATTTGAACAAGCACTGCATTCTCCAGGTACTCACCCTAGATATATACAGCCACAACGTTAGAGAAAACATGTCAATCAAGCTGGAAGAAACAGTGATATCCCAGCTGGACATGTTTTGTGTTTATGGTGATTATCTCCCAGTGACCTGTAATTACAGAATTGCCCAAGTGACAAAAACATGAGAGGAAAAAAATGTGGCTATATTTTGGTGATGTGGTTATTGTGTAATGTAGGGCATGCAGGGATTGTGTAAGAGTGTCAGTGGTTAAAGAATGGCAAAGGTAGGTTATGCTACGGTCAGAGACCATGGGGGATGGGTGGTGTAGGGGTTGAGTGTGAACACACGTTCTAGCAGATGAATACCATGTGGACAGACGTGTCACTTTCGGTTCATGATCAGGAACAAAAAGGCAACTTCAAGGGTCTTGTAAATCCTCTGGTAAAGTTCAGTGTCTAATACTTCAGTCAAATCGATATTGGAAAATATACGTTCTTAAATAATGTTAAAGCATGAAGCAATAAATATTCACAAAAAATATCACTTAGCACTGATGGTAATTTAGTGCGTCATTCATCAACAACTAGCTAAGGCAAACTTACAGCAGCATCAATCCTAATCTTTACCTAAAGTTACCTAGCATGATAACAAGACTGCTTACAAATGATTGTCCAATGGGCAGTACGATTTTTTTTTGCCTTCAGGCAACACAGAATCTTAGACCCTGGAGCTGTGTTCAAAGTTCATGCAGCTTCAACTTCGACCCGGTTTACACTGACCTTTTCATAGCACAACCAATGAACTCAGCCTTAATATGTGACATAGCAAAGCCCTGACTTGCTATAGCAAAAGCATAAGTAATTATTTGCATCTTTCAACATACAAAACTATTTAATATAACCTTAACGGCATGGCATTCAGAAAAAGATGTTATTATATTATATTAGCTACCACTTTTTTGGAGATCTTATTGCCCAAAAGTGCTTTGCATGATGTTACAAGTAAATATGTATGCATGCAGAAGGCTTGAAGCACAAAAATGATCTCACATTTACATATGATGGTTCAGGCAATATTGTTTACAATCGGATCAAGGTGTCATTCTTAATAACAATTTTGAAATGCCATCGCTGCCAATAATCTCTCTCTCTCCATGCCTGTCTGACATTCCAACTAGGCTCGTGATCCATTTCTGATATTTTATTGCACACATCCATCCAGGTGCTCTTGCATTTTCAACTGAACTTGCAAGCCAAGAAGGGCATTAATGTGCTATATGTCACTTGTATCAATATATGCAATATGTGCATAGAAATTGATGAGGTGCACTACAACTTAATACTCCTATTTATCAGAAAAGAATGAGTAAGTAAAGGGAGATGTAGACAGTTATAATTACAGGTTAAGGCTTAAGGTTCAGCCAACCTACTATTATCAGCTCATATACAAGAATAGTCACCCACACACATTCAGCTAATGTGCATTCTCTGAGAGGTCACATCACATCTTGGGCTTCTTTGTAAGAAATCACGTAAGTGGCTAATTATCTGCGAAGATGCAGCTGCTATTCTGGGTTGCGGTTGCCGAGCATGGAGATAACAAGGTCGCTATGTTCCAAATTCCATTCATCGTCATGACCTCTTGTTCAATTTTCAAGCCAAACTAATCCCTTTCAGAGTTTGAAAAAAAAAGCAAGAAAATAATAAATAAATAATGCACCTTTTTAATATATTTTATCACATTCACAGTTAACTCTAAAAGTACTCTCAAGTACCAGAAAAACTGGTAAAAAAAAACACATTGTTTGTTGCATTCACCAGTGTATATGTAAAACAACAGAAGAAACAACATCCACGGAAGGTTCTAGAGTTGTTTCTGTAGTGAGAGAGATTTTCAACTCGGTGTAGTAGAAACAAGGTTTTGGAAACAAATTTTCACATATTAGCATTTCAAGGGTGTACCGTGACTACAAGAATTCTGGCAAAACCTCGTAAAAAGACTCCGGATGAGCGTGTCATCTGTCAAGAATCATTTCACGCGATAGGCATGCAACACTGCCTCAAGAAACATCTGAATTCAATGTTGGGGCTTCAAAAAACATCAGCATGAGGACAGTGCAGCATTCCCTGTATTAAATGCCAGTTTTTCTGGTACTTACTGGAATAAATATTAACGAAACTTATATTAAGTCTAATACGATTTAATTAGTGATAGTTTGAGCTTAACCTCATGGGGACACGATGTAGTTTTAAATATATACCAAAAAAAAATTTACACAGAATGCAGCCTTGCCACCTCACAGCTCCAGGGTACTGAGTTTGACCCTTGTGCTCGTCTGTGTGGGTTTCTTCTAGGTTCTGGTAGATTGGTTTTGCTAAAGTGCTCTTAGGTGTGAATGTGTGCGTGTGTGTGTGTGTGTGTGTGTGTGTATAAGGCCATGCAATGGACTGGATTTGTTTTTGTCTTATGCTTGGGGATTCAGAGATCGACCACAACCAGGAAAAAGCAGTTAAAATGAATGAATCACAATTAATATGTTCCTATGCTACCCCAATATTTTAGAAACTTTCTGGCTATTGTGGTGGTGGTGGTGGTGGTGGTGTTCCAGCAATCTCACACATGAAAAATCTCACAAAAAAAAGACCACTGTCGAAGGCTACTAATAGGTTAAGCTCAACGTATCACTAATTAAATCTTATTATTACACTTAATATAATTTTTGCTAACAATTTTTCCAGTAAGTAGCAGAAATCTGGTATAGCAGTTAATACAGGGAACACTGCACAGACCTCATGCTGATGTTTGTCGAGGCCCCAAGACTGAATTCCGGTGTTACTTGAGGGAATGTTTCTAGTAGACTCTGCAACTTTTGCATTTTTGTAAATCATTCATTTGTATGTCAGTGATTTTACTGTCTACACACTTATATTTCATCCATCTCATATTTACAATCCAGGCATGTGAACCATTGTCTAAATGTTTATATTGCTGATAATACAGCTGCTATACTGGGTATTATAAGTAACTGTACTGCACTAAAATTACAAGTGATTGCTCTTCTTGTTACGGTAAGTTGAGAACGGACCACAAGTGCTAAGGTACATAATGTTATGAACCTTTTTTTTTTCTTTTTCCAGAGTGTTGTAATATTTGGCAGGACACAGTGCTGCAGAAATTCCATGGTTTCACAATGTCACTTATTTTACAGTCTTGACTTAAAACATTAAAGCACAAGAGGGAATAGAGAAAAGCAAACTCACTGTATCCTGTGCATAGCTTTCCCTCAGTACACAGACAGGCCAACACTTTCCCAGCAGTCACGTGTTTCAACCCCATGTTCTAACCCCACCCTCTCAAACTGTGGGTGGTACAAAAACCAAAAACATAACCACATGCACAGACATGCACTCCACACATGCGCTCCTCTTCAGTCATTTGTACAACTTTTTAGGAGAGCCTGTTTTGAGCTCCAGAGTACTGGGGCATGAGCCAGAACACTAATGTTTTGAGGAAATCGGCGCATACTACATACATAACTACATAAAGGAACTACATCCTGAAGAGATTGTTAGAAATATCAATTTACCTCAAGGTTCTGCAGCCAGAAGACAACATAGCGAGTTGATAATTATCAGTACTTGGAGTTGTGTAAGGTGAAAATTGATCTGGGAAACTTGTAAAGTACAGTCTTGGAGAATATCATTTAATTCTGCGCACCTGGAAGTTACTTCGCAGCAAGTAAGTAATGCATTCTCACCTAGTGGGTTTGTAACAGGTGGCAAATTCATTCTGTCTTTAACAGGACACTTTCTGAGGTTTCTGAAGGGCATTTAAAAGCACTTTCTGAAGCACTTTATGAAGAAGAGGAATTCTGAAGTTGTAAGGTTAAAAGTTTATGCCATTGACAATCAGTGGTTTGATGGCTCTTAGAGCATTAACAAACCAAATCACATACTTGCTGATTGGACATTCACAATTGCCAAGTGACATTTACATTTATTCATTTGGGCACTTTTATGCAGTGGCTTACATTTAAGCTGAGCTTTAAGCTGAGCAGATGAATGTTAAGGGCCTTGCTCAAACATTAATAAAAGCATCAGTAGTTTCATTATAGGTTCATTTCCTCTTACATTTTTCCCTCTTACTCTAAACGTCCTAGGGATCTCTGGTGGCCTCTCAAAAACCAGCTCTTTCCATTTTTTATGCATTTTTGAATTTGCTGTGATGTTTTGGTGGTTTTTGTGTGGTTTTGATGTTCATGATTTGGCCCAACACAGAAGCCACTCTAATCTGCTTCATGTGTTTTTGAGTAGAGATGAGACCAGACACCATAGCACTGACAGCACTGAACAACAAACAAGGTACAGTGTGTATCTTTGGCATGGGAGACTTTGGACGATCTTTGGGGCTTCGCTTGCTTCAAGCAGGTTACGAAGTTGTCTACGGATCTCGAAACCCCCAAAGTTCTGCTCTGTTGCCCAAGGGGGCAGAGGTAATGCCACACGAGGAGGCATCTAGGAGAGCAACCGTGATATTTGTGGCTATTCATCGTGAGAATTATGACTTTCTGGCTGGTATGAGCCTGGCACTTGAAGGAAAAGTTCTGGTGGACATCAGTAATAATCTGAGGAAGAATCAGTATACAGAATCTAATGCTGAGTATCTCAGTATGCTGGTACCTGGGGCCCTCATAGTCAAAGCCTTCAACACTGTCTCAGCCTGGGCACTGCAATCAGGCGCTCTAGATGCCAGCAGACAGGTGAGATGGATTCAAGATATAATGACATATACAAACAAAAGCCTGTATTCATAACCATTGTTATTGTTATTGTACTCTTCTAATAGAATAACCTGTGATAAAAGGTTATATAAAATATGTAAAATGTAAAATATAAAAAATATATAATATTTCATGGGGCACAGAACAGCATGATCTGAAATGTGTTATTCCACTTATACACAATGTTTTGCCAACAATTACAATGTTTAATTCATTAATATACAAAACATTGCAGATTTTAATGGTTGAATAAATGTCTCCTTAGAAGACAAAATGTACCCACATTCATTTTTATAGCTTTTACTTTGTTTCACACATTTATTATTTGTTTATTACCAGTCTTAGATACTGTGGCACTTACTACATTCAAGTCCTTGGATATGAGCTGTTACTATAGAAACAACAACTTTAGCATGAGCACATTCCTATTATTCTATTGTTCTATAATTTACAGTCAGAATGTACATCTTTTGACTAATCATATATCGCTATTGAACCATGCAGTAGTATAAATGAATGTAATATACCTTCAGATAATAATCTCATGTTCAGTTAAAATGCTCTTACTGATATATGATTAACATAATGTAAAGTTATGTTGCAAGGTTAACATAGTGTAAACACGGCAAAAGGTTAAGGCTATGTTAACAAGGTTAGACAAGGTTAGTTACTGAGAGTTTGTTTAGCTTTTACTGACCAAGTTTGAATAAGATTCACATGGACAGAGTTCAAAATAGTGTGGCTATACACTGAAGTGCCAGAAGAACTGGTATAGTATGGTTAATACTTGGAAGGTCCTTCTGGGATCTTAGAGGGGGTGTTGCATAGTCTTCACCTTGATGTTTCCATAGCTTCTGTAGACGTCTAGCACTTTATATATGCACTGCCAGAAGCAACCAGTGACATGCATAGGTGGAATTGCTATGTATTTTGCATAGGCTCCCATACCAGTTTTTCTGGTACTTTAGTGTGTAGTACATTATTTTAGCAGTACTCCTATGGGTGATGCATGGTAGCCCATAAGTGAAAGATGCAATTCAGAAAATGCAATAACTAAAGCAAAAATACAATCTTAAATCCAAAAAATATGAGTGAATTCAGCATATGACAAAAGTATATTGAAGGCATAGTGTTAAGGCATATTTTAAGGTTACAAATAAAGTACCTCATGATGCATAAGTTATGTAACTTGGTCCAACAGCTTAATAGGAGGGTGAGTCCAAAAATATCTGCACTTCAGTTATATTAAAACTCTCCTCAGTCACTGCTGTGCAGGTTTAAATGTTATGTCACATTATTTGTGACTGCAGTGCAGGAAACAGTGGCTGACCCATTTGTGTTTTGTATGAGAGAAAAGCAGCATGCACTGATTCCTTATTTGTGGTCTGAGGGTGTGTCTGGTGCTGATATTTAGGCACAGTAGAAGACTTTGTGCACAGTATGGAGAAAGTGTTTTAAGCTGTTAAAGCACCCTCCCTATAGTCCTGATCTCGCCCCATCGGACTATCATCTGTTTGATCCCCTGAAAGAAGCCCTGTCAGGACAAAGATCCATGTCTGATGAAGAGGTGAAGATAGCGGTGCATTCGTGGCTCTCAGCTCAGCCTAAAACATCTTTTCATGAGAGAATACGAATGTTGTTGACAGATGGACAAAGTGTATTGAAAGGCAGGGAGATTATGTTGAACAATGATGGATTTGTCTCTCCTGAAAGTTGATTCAAATTAATTCTATAGCCAGAGTGCGGATAATTTTTGACTCTCGTATGTTGGGAAAGTCATAAATAATATCTGGCCTTCAGGAAAATATTTAGGGAATGAATGAACAGAGAAAAAAGTCTATTTCGTTTGAAATGTTTTTAAGGTGACATCAGTGAATTCAGTTTGTGTTATTCCAAGATTAAAGCAAAGTGTAATGTTATCAGTGTGTTCCATGCTTAGGTTGCTGTGGCTGCAGTGCTCTAATTTAAATGATTTATCTGTCTGAATAGCTTCCATGAGTTAAGTATCTCCTAGCAATGAAATAGATCTCAAGAAACATAATGGCCTTGTGGCCTCAATATATGAATTCATTGCCAATTTTAGAAAACAAAACAATAACCTCAGCAGCTCTGTATTATTGTATGGTGGATTTGTTATAGCATGCTTGATGAATAAGTCATGAATAAGACCTCACTCTACTGACTTGTAACTTGTGTTGTGCTGAAAATTGTTTGCTAATTGGCTAATGATTTAAAAGGGACCCTAAATGTAAAGATAAATATGCTTAAATGCACTTCAATAATCCTAATATGCAAAGCCCTAAGCCATATAAAAAGAATGAAACACAGATCTGCAATTAGTATGTCAGCAAATCACTGAGCAAAGTGCAAAGAATTTAATGATCTACAAAACAGATTTGTGCAATAATTAATCAAAAATTTGCAACTGAAATACGAACACAAACAGATCATCCTCCTAGCATGTCCAAGGATGTGTCATAAAACTTTCATATATATATATATATATATATAGCATTGTGTCCAATTTATTATTATTACACCTCCAAAGAATGAATGTCAGAAAACATCCCGCTTCCATGTTCATCTCATCAGCACAATGCAAGCGCAGAATCTAAGCATGGAAGTCACAATGCAATGAAGCACTCACTCAGATGTGTGTGCCACTATAGTTATTGCTCATTATCAGAAAATCAAGGCCACTGCAAAAACAAATTTGTCTACAAATTTGTATCTGTGAGTCAGTTACCACAGTGTTATCAGTGTGAGCATGTCCCCAAGCTGAATGAATATGATTAGATACCCAGAACCTAGCTTAAAGTTTACCCATGGGGTAGTTGCTAACAAAATGTTTTTTTTAATTAAGGCCTTAATGATCTGTATGATTTTAACTAAATCAAATAAGTTTTCAGTGTGAGCATATGCTTTAAAATGTTGAAATTGATTCTATTAGATATGTGGTAGAACAGTTTTAGAAAGAAATAGATTGTCTGGTTGTCTTTTCCAAGCATTTTGGAGAACTTGCCACAGTTCTGCTGAAGATCTTGGCTCTCACTTGATTCTGTATTAATTGTTATACAGAATTATTGACACCCTGAACTGTTCAACTGCTCAGACTTGTCATACATGTTCTCTATCTGAGATAAGCATGGGACAGTTTATTTATTAAGTTATTTATTTATTTATTTTAGTTAAACAAAACATATTTTTGTTGCCCGACACGGTGGCTCGGTGGGTAGCACTGTCGCCTCACAGCAAGAAGGTCCCAGGTTCGATCCCCGGGTGGGGCGGTC
>JAOVVG010000027.1:11316573-11327929 GCA_028566375.1 Leptodoras nelsoni
TTGATGCCTTCAGTGAGAATCTACAATGTAAATAGTCATGAAAATAAAGAAAACACATTGAATAAGAAGGTGTGTCCTGTACTGTGTGTGTGTATATATATATATATGTGTGTGTGTGTGTGTGTGTGTATATATATATATATATATATATATATATATATATATATATATATGCCGTGTATCTCTTGGTCTAGTTCAGCAGACGCAACCACAATCATGTTTCAGACTGCTGACTCGACAGTTGTGGAGAAGATGATCATCAACCTCCTCCACAAGGCCACTGAAGGTCGTTGCTGAAAAGGCTGGCTGTTCACAAAAGAAATATTCGAATAATTTCAGGTACTGGATTTCTGCTTTTCATGAGCTACAAACTACCATAATGATCAAAATGAAAAACAAATGCTTGAAATATGTCTCTTGATATAATGTAATGAATATAAAATATATGACAGTTTACCTTTTTCAATTAAATTATGAAAATGAACTTTTCCCACTATATTCTAATGTTTTATGCACTAGTATTCTGTTATTAGAACTGGTCGTCCATCTGACAGTTCTTAACCTTTCCACTAGGGGGCGCAATAATATTGCATTTTATATTCTACAGTTTATATCTTTCTTTTTTTTAAATACAGGAAACGTTAACCGAAAACGTTTTTGTAAGTGGTTCCTCAGACAAAATGTTTCGTTCCCCGTCTGACATGCATTGGATATGATCATGTGTTTAAAAAAAAAAAAGCCTCATTTCCTAATTTCACACTGAGTCCACTTTTGCTTGAACATGAAGCCAGCGGTTTTGACAATAGTTTGAGCAAACCGAAAAGTGAGCAGCATGCAGAGACGGGGGACTGGTAGGATTTATCACAGCTCATTCACACCACACTGTATATTTCAGCTTATATTTCTGTGTTCACACTTTTGCGTTTCCTGTTTAAGTGGAATGTTGAACTTCTGTCTTTTCTAACTTTGTATTATATGACTCCTGTTTCAGTGTGTAGTTATTCCACTTGTTTTCAGACTTGTGTTACATCTTCACAAAGGGAACATCAAATAGTTTTAGTTTTTTTTTACATGTGCAAAGTTATTAGGTCTGTATCTTATTAGGTCTGTATGTAAGTAGTTATGTCTGTGTCAAAAAATACATATGCTAGAACATGCCTGAGTGCTGCAGATCTAGAAAATGGAGAAGTGACGATTCGCAGCCAGTCTAACCACAAAAAAAGTTTTTAGTAACTACAGTGCAACGAGAATAAAATGTTAGGGAAAGCACAAGACTTCATGGTAGAGAGTAATGAAAGAATATTAAGTGCAAACGGCGATGTGTAGGAACGAGATCATTCATTCTTAGACATGACTTAGTATGAGAATGAGATAGTTCAGTCATTGTGTGGGAGCAAGATCATTCATTTACAGCCATGACTGAGTATAATGAAGAGAGTATACATGAGATCATAAAACCATGACCATGACTTAGGAACAAGATAATAAAATCATGACCATGGTGACCTTAGTAACAATTGAGATGAGATAATTCTGTCATTGTCATTATTTGGGAGCAAGATAATTAAGTTACAGCCATGATTTATTATCACATGAAGATGAGATAATTTAGTCATCGGTACGACTTAATAACATTTGAATATGAGATCATTTAGTCATCAACGTCTTAATAACATTTGAATATGAGATAATTTAGTCACTGTTAAGACTTAGTAACGTGAAAATGAGATAATGTAACTTGAAAAAATTAAACATTTTAGTCACTGTCATGACATAAAAATTGAGATAATTTAGTCATTGCCACAACTTAGTAACATGGAAACATTGGGGGGGGGTGTAGCTCAGTGGTTAAGACACTGGACTAGTGACCAGAATGTCATGAGCTCAAATCCCACCATTGGCCACTACTGAGCCCCAGAGCAAGGCCCTTAAACCTCAACTACTCAGTTGTGTAAAGGGGATAAATGTATGTTGCTCTGGATAAGGACATTTGCCAAATGCTGTAAATGTAAATGAGATCATTTAGTCACTGTCACGACTTAATAACTTGAAATTGAGATAATTTAGTCATGATCACAACTTAGTAGTTTAAAAATTAGACATTTTAGCCACTGACATGACTTAGTATATTGAAAATGAGATGATTTAGTCTCAGCCACAACTTAGTAACATGAGAAAATGAGACATTTCAGTCACTGTCATGACTTAGTAATATGTGAAATTGAGATAATTAAGTCATGGACTGGCCACCATTTAGTAACATGAACATGACATAATTAAGTCACTGACTTTACATGAAAATGGGATAATTCATTCATGAATTAAGTCATTGAATTAATTCAATTTACTAACATGTGAAATTGAGATCATTGAATCATGGTCATGACTTAGTAACGTGAAAATGAGATAATTACGTCATGGCCACAAATGAATAACACATGAGAAAGAGACAATTAAGTCATGTCCACCTCTCAGTAACACTTGAAAATGAGATAATAAAGTCATGGGCATGACATAGTAAAGCAAGGGAAATATCTGCCTATAAAGGCTAAAACCTGCCTTCTTTAAAAAAAAAAGAAAATACTCTACCAGTCTTGGGCATGAATTAATTATTTAATTTCTGCGTATTATGGTCATGACCATAACTTAATCATCTCATTGTAGCCATGACGTAATTATCTCGTACCCATGTGCTACTATGCCATGCCCATAACTTACTACCATGTGCCCTGGCTTAACTAGTACCCAGGTGCTACTGTCATACCCATAACTTAATACCATGTGCCCATGTCTTAACTATCTCGTTTTTACGTGTTACTGAGTCGCAGCCCTAACTTTACTATCTCACACATTAAGATCCACAAAAAGCATTGGTCTATTATTTTTATTTAAAGAAGGGATGTCACTAGCGGGTCTTTTTGAATAAAACGAGTCGTTTGTGTTAGTTTACTTTAGCAAAATACTCTAGAAAAACGAGACACGTATGAGTGTAAAGTATCCAAAATGCCGACCACCAGTGAGAACATCTTTATTCTGCCTCCACCCCGCGCACGAGAGGCGCGCGCCTGGATTCCTTTTGTCCGACAGGGCACTTCATGGGACGATCCATTTTGGAAAACAGGGGGGATAAGTGGGACTGTTCATCGAAATAAAGCCAGAACTAAACCCGCGTTCTGAGTTATGTCCAGGAAAACAGTTTAATTACTCAAAACATTGACTTGGGTTGTTTTTGTTTGTGTCATTTGCCTTATTGTGATATACAACGAACAGTGAAATAAGACGCCTCCCCTGTTGGAGCGTCGTTGGCGCAGTCTGATGGACCCTCAGCTTTCTTCTCATTGGTCCGTGCGTTTAGACGCGAAGGATGAGAACGCTTAGAGCGGCGGCTCACATGGGCTAGAAGACGTCTGCTGTAACTATGCAGTCAACGCGTGAAAAATGGCGAATGGTCCAGCGCGTATGAAGCTAGTTTCATAGCAGCGTGGGATTGTTTAAGGAAGTGCTGGACACCACGATGCCGTGTACGCGCTGAACAGGCGTTTCGCCTCGCCTCCTCTGCTCTGCTCGGCTCGTTTCTCCTCCTCCTCCCTCCGCGGTAACAGATAGCGGTCGCTTCGCCTTCATACGAGTTCCTGCACTCGTTCTGGGAAGATCAAAATGTAAGGAAACTTCGATTAATGTCGTCTGGCAAAGAAGGCGCTCCGCGATCGTCCCCAGGACCGTTCAGTACAGACAAACGCCTTGCATTGAAAACGGAGGTCCTCAGCTCGCAGCTCTCGGATCTGGATCCCGGAATGGTGGTAAGTCGCGGTTCTGATTTGAACGCTTAACACGCAGAGGGGCAGGAAAGTCAGTCGGGACGACACGCACCAGGCAGTGCTGTTAGGATCAGTGTGCATCAGAGTTAGCTGCTTCATCTCCCCGGGTTAGCTGCTGTCTCAGGCTTTGTGTCCACCAAGACAGCATCTGGTTTGTTGTTCGTGTTGCCAGTGAACCACTCAGACTCAGACTTCGAGCACCCTGGGTTTTGTCCTTATCTGCTGCTCAACACAAAGCCTAGGTGATGGTCTCACAGCCCCTCCCTTTATTATTTCATGAGTGTGTGTTGTGTGTGATGTGGTTGGTAGACTGATGCACCACATGCTCCCATTGTTTTGATGGATTGTTCTGCATGTTTAAAATGATCTCATGCTCTTTATCATGACCCCTTCTTGGTATCCTGAAGAAAGTCAACCACGATCCCCTGACGGCAGGACGGGACGGCGTCACGGCTGTGCCATCTTTTCAGTTTGGAAACACGCTTCAGGAGTGCTGATGTTCTGGGAACGCATCCACGACAGACGGATGTTTGCCCCGTGGATGGTTTGCTCAGAGCCAGTGGATCAGCCAGTTCTGCTGGAAATAAACCTGAGCTGGAAACGCTCGCCGAGCCAAATGGAGACGATTGAAAAAAAAAAACCACGATCAAACAAATGGCAGCAACTATTACTTCGGCGGTTAATCCACAGGGATCTGGACTGATAATAGACTACAGACTGCCTGTCTGAGTACAGTCCTGTCCTCTGTCTTAAGCAAACTCTTCGGTATAATAACAACTGCTTTTTTTTTTTTTTTTTTTTAATCCTGGCTGATTGTTTACGGATTACTCATCATTTGCAAGTTTTGTTTTGTTTTTTGTCAGGTTCTCAGAGATATTACAGAATGGCAGGGTGTGCGTTGGTAGGAAAAGCCTCAAACTCAACACACACAGCCAGTTTTAACCAGAATTGGTCCTGTTTGTACTGGTCCCATACACCAATGTGTTAGGATATCAAAAAAAAAAAAATGACAAAGTTTTTTTTTTTTTTCAATATTTCAAAAATGTATAAAATTTTTTGAATTTTAAACTGAACAAAACACAGAAACAAAAACAGTAAATTATGTTCACTCCCACTCGCTCTAGCAGCAATGCCAGAAAGCAAAAAAAATAATAATTGAAGGAATAACCACAGGGCATATTCAGACTTTTTATTTTTTAATTATTATTTTTATTTTTTAAACCTTCACACACTCAGTACCCAGTCACTCATCAGTCAGTTTTTGTTAAACCGTTCGTAGCGGTTGTCTAAATAAACAAGAACAGAGTGTCTGAAAATCTGCTTCCCCAATACGCTCATATCCGATCTTCTCCATATGCGTTGTCCCACAAAGCTTATTGAGCCAGGTTTCAAACTTAGGCGCTGTTTCTTTGTTCCAGTGCGTTAAAATGTTTTTTTCTTACAGCGGTTATAGGCCCTCTATGCCTGGTGACCAGCCTAAGATAGTAATTGTAGGATCTGGGGGGAGATCAGTTTTACATACCTCAGAATACCAACCCAAGACCGCTGACCAGAACTTATGTAGTTTAGAGCAAAACCAAAATTCATAGGAGTAGAGTAGAGAAGACCAGACAACTCCTGTTGTAGGCATGTGTTCGTCACATGAGTATTATTTGCTCTCTTGCTTTTCGCTTTTCTTCATATTTAAATACTTCAGCAAGCTAGTTTCAAGGTTGCTTGGATTTGCCAAGGGTGCGGCATTTCTCAAGCACTATTGACTTTTGGCTGTTGACTTCTCACCGATCCTAGATCATCTGCTATCTTTCAGGCCTCCTAAGGATAAGTTCTGCACCACCACGGTGTCAGCGGTAGGCAATGGAGGTGTTTAATTACGCACCCAGCATCATGGTTCTGTCAAACCGGCAGCACGGGTTTGTAAGCTGTCTCGAGTGGTATCCGCCACCGAGACGCAAGGCTTGTTGTTCTGTTTGCTTTAACTCTTGAAACTGACCGTCATTTGAAGATCAATACAGCCCCCGGGCTGCTGGCTGGCTGCGCACCATTGTGTCTCTTACTGGAAAGTAGACCTTCTTTCTCCTTGTATCAAAGCAATGTCATGGATTGGTCATTCAGAAGCTTTTTCGCATGATGTTCATAAAATCTTTTCAGAAAGACAGCCTATAGTCTATAACTTGACCTTTGTTAACCTCATGGACCAATGCGCACTGTGGGTTGTGTTTTTATAGCTTATAATTAGTCAAATTAAGGACGGGTCACATCTGTGGCCCAGGTTGCGAAGTATGACGACTTGTTTAACCTTCGCATTTGTGTCCAATTCAGCCTGAGAGGAAAATAAATAGCAACTACTGAAACTAAAGTTCTGTCAAGATGTGAGAAGCCCAGTACCCACTTTCTTGCACACACCGCCATACTGGTATTGCCTGAGAACTGAGCCTATGGGAGTCAGATGTGTCGGTTATGTAATGCTTGTCTTTTCATCATCCTTTGCTACTCGGGTTGTTGCAGTTACATAAACAAGCCTTGAATGTTAAATGAAGTGAGAGAATGCGAGTGAGCACAGGCAGTAGTACGCTTCCTAGCCCTCATCTCCATTTCTTTCTTCCCACTTCCTGTTTACATGAACGGTTGTGTACCCAATGTCATTTTCTCCCAATTGCTTTTTGCTTATTTGAACACAGGACCAGCCTGTCTTGCTCAACACTAACATTGCAGTATTTAGCTACACCTTGGACCATGAAGGTGCAGCATGTTAAAGTTCTAAAGGTGTTCTTAAGATATAAAGTAAGATTTTCTGATATACGAGAATTAATTTGCTTAGTATTATGTATCAAATAGAAATAACTACATTTGCATTTCCTGAAAGAAATACATAGTGCTTGAAAAGCTCAAAGTATTATCAGGTGGTCATGTGACAGAAAACAAATCCCCATTCAATCATATTGGAAAAAAAAAAATATATATATTTAAGACGATAAATCACATTGACTCCAAAAATACATAACCCGCCACACAGCACGATTATCTACGCAGCCGTGTTTAAGCCATGTCTGTACGTTAAGTGGTTCGGACTGTATTAATTGCAAAAATTTGTAGAAGAATAAGAATAACTAGAGAGGTGCATTTCCTGAAGAAAATACGAGTGTGATTGCAACGAAGCAGTGATGTCTGTGTGTGTGTTTTGGGGTGCCAATACTTTAGATCAAACACAGGAGAGTGTGTGTTTGTGAGCATACAGTAGCTGGGAGTGTAAATACAGTTGATCAGACTGGTCATAGTCTGTGTACAATCTGTTATTCAAGCAGAAGTACTGGTGACAGAAAATTAGAAACTGAAATGCAAAAGACTGGGAGTGTATGAGGAAAAAATGGCGAGAAAAACGAGTATGGAGGGTAAACGAGTGCGGGGATCCCTTATACTTATACAAGCGCACCATTCCCGACCCTGTCGGATGTTTTAAAGTTGGAATGGTGTCAATATTTCGAAAACTGTGGCAGTTGATACCCGGACAAAAGTACCCGGTATAATAAAAATAATAATACTTAAGATGAACAATAGTGTGATTGCCTACTGCAATAATACACACTAATAATGAGTAGAAGTATGAGGGATAACAAGATGGTGCTATAATGAAGACCACTCTGACTAAATAAACAAAGATTATGGGTTAACAGGAATTGTGAGTCTTCTGACCTTTAGCCACACCCACTTCACAGGTCATCACCCATCACCAAAGCATAACATCCTGAACTAAAGAGCTAGTCTATATTTCTACCTAGATGCTATTATAGGAAAAGAATCAACTTCGGGGTCGTAATGGCAGTAATGATATACACCGATCAACTATAATATTAACTCCTTGTATCTACACTCTTGGTCCATTTTATCAGCTCCACTGACTATACAGGTGCACTTGGTTAGATATTGGTCACCTGCTTTTATGCTGTTATTCAGTGGTCAGAACCCCCACAGGACCATCAGAGCAGGTACTATTTGGGTGGTGGATGATTGTCAGCACTGCAGTGACACTGATGTGGTGGTGGTGTGTTAGTGTGTGTTGTACTGGTGTGAGTGGATCAGACACAGCAGTTCTGCTGGAGTTTATAAACACCTCAGTGTCACTGCTGGACTGACAATAGTCCACCAACCAAAAATATCCAGCCAAGAGTGTCCTCTGGGTAGCATCCTGTGACCAGTGATGAAGAATTAGAGGATGACTAACACGAACTGTACAGCAACAGATGAGCTACTGTCTCTGACTTTACATCTACAATGTGGAGCAACTACCTTGAATGGAACCCAAAAATGTTAAAGAAAACGTCTTGGAGAATCTGCCACAGCTATTCTGGAGACTTTGACTGTCACACTTGCTTCTTTTATTTTGATTAGCTTATTAAAGATTAGTTTGTCTGCTAATTTAACATCCACAAACAAGACGGTTGCCAATACCTTCTTTTAAACTCCTAGCTGTGATCATCCAAATGTTCCAGGTTGTGGCATGGGCAATGTTAATCCAAAAGATTTTGCTTTGATTCCTTGGGGTTAAGCATACAGTTTGTGACTAATCTGTAGCTTAGGTTGGATATTACTACTTGATTTTCCTGAAATAAAATAAGCTTCTGAGTGAGTATGTGGAAAAACGGTGTAGTGGCAGTACGTATTTTTAGATTCAAAGACCCGAGTTTGTTTATGGACCTCGTTACAGCGGGTCATTCTGGAAAGTCTTAAAAGCTTTCAAGCGAATTCGCTGATACCTGCAGGTACACTGCACGGCTTTAATACGTTTGTGCTATGTATAGCCATTATTTGTTTAGTTTCCCAAAAGTAGTGTCTGGACGTTCTCCTGAGATTGTGGGCTAGCACTTTCAGCAGCTACGATGCTGTTAGGAGATTTACTCCTGGTTCTGCTTAAAATAAGGTGTCTTGGGTAAACATTCAAATTCAAGCATTGCTCAAGCATGGAACAGCAATCAGTCATACAGACATACATTTTCATCCAGGACTGGACATTTAATCATTTCATCATAAACCACTCGGATGCTCTGATAAGGATTTGCTGACTCGACTGCAAGAGGAATCAGGTGGGGTGTAATTAGCTCCTCATCGAGGGTGTGTCGGGATGGAAGCCCCAGCTGTGTCTTTGACCTCTTTCCCAGCCCGAGAGCTCATACCGCTCCCTGGGGTCAGAGTCCGGGCTTATTTAGTCGATGAGCCACTCTCATGCCTCATCGAGCCTCATCTTTGCACCCTTGCTCTGACTCTTGCTGTCTCACTTCACATGCATTATCACTCGGTTATAGCGGGCACAATTGCCTTGACTTTATTTCAGTTGAATTTCCATTGAAGTAGCGCATTGTAGGCACAGAATTTGCCTCACAGAAAAGATGGCTCGAATGGGAAAGGATGCAGGAAAAGCCAAAGCAAAAAGAATCCACTTGGAAGTTTCACAAAGTGAAGTTGTTCCCAAAACATGAAGGGTATGCATGGGTTGCATGAACATCCAGTATGGACAACTAAGTAGTATCTAACTGTATCTAATCTAACTACAGTATCTGACTGTTCCCTGAATGACTGCGTTCCTTTGGCCAGGTCCGTCCGTCCCCCCAATGCTACATCCTAAACCAGAAAATAGTTTGCAGAAAGTCTGGTTTGTCTTCTGCTTTATTCAATGGACAGAGTCTCAGTGAAGACGGAGATCAAACACTATCTTTTGCTATCTGAATCCTTTTTTATTTCTTCTTCTTTCATTGTTAACTCTGGAAAATAAAACTTTATTCCAGAGTCAACATCTAAAACTACGGATGCCATGATTTGTCTGGTTTCTTCTTTCGGCTTGGAAGATAAAGAGGAAGTTTCCTTTTTTTTTCTTCTTTTTTTTTTATGGGTCAGTCAGGTTCGAGTCCTTCAGCTCTATTCTTCTGATTAATAATGCATATCCTAGAGGGTAAAAATCACACAAAGCAAGCTGCAGGCTTATACAACTGTAATCGCTGCTTCGAAGAGCACCGCATTCGTTTGTATGTAGTGTTAGCTCTGTGTTGCCACGACAACACTGCCGAGTAACCCAAAACCTGATTCCTCTGTGCTAGATTTACCAGGTGATTTTATTTTGGATGGCGCAGACCTTTTAAGAGTTCTTCACCCTCAAATTCTTTCAGATGAATGGACGTTCATAATGACCTTTTAACGTTAAATATAAGTTATGCTGACCGCATTTTTTTTGGGGGGATGCACATTTTTATGATGTGATACATTTCCATTCGGACCTACATGGCAGTGTCTAAAGCGTGAGCCGCTGCTATAGGAACAGCTGCTTTGAACTTGTGCCCACATCACGCGGTGCCAGCACAAGCGCTCTCGGAGTGGCATCATTCCTGAAGCCACCCCCTCCCCTCACAGCGAAAACATCATCCAACTCCTCGGTCAAAAGACACACTCGTTTTCTCATCTTTATTTCCCTACCCTTTTAGTCGCATACATACACACCTTGACTGACTCGTCTATTGCTCAACAAATCTCTTTCACTTTAATTCTTTTTCTAATTTGTTTTCTGTATTTTCCCTCCACCCTCCTCTTTCCCTCCATTTTTCTTCTCTGCGCTCATGTAGCCCCAGCTGGGATGTAGTGTTTAGTATGCTGCCCATGACTCTCTGTCTTTCCTGCCCCTCCACAGAAAGCAGGACAGGGTGTTTAGCAATGGGGGAATGTGGGGGTGGGATGTGGCACTGTGAGAGCACAGTTTCCAAGAGACCCTCATCCGGAATGCTCACGCTAAGTTTGACCCTATAAAAGCGAGCCCGGTGGCTCTGGTTGGTCTCCCCCCAAACCAACCCCACCCCACGCCATCCCCCATTTAAGCTTTGCGACTCTCAGACACTGATCCTCATGGCCTGAAGCAGTGTCTAGTGAGGGTTTTGTATTTGCAGCAGGGAAATGCATTGCATGGGTCAGAGTGTCGTAATGGCCTTGAGATGTTCAGGGACATATCCGTAGCATCAGTGGTAGAGCCTTGAATGAGGGCCTTCAGAAAGTTGGGGGGATGGGTGGGTTCCAAAAGAAGAGACTTGGGGAAGTATCATGCAGAGGGAGGGGAGGTTCCCAGGGCTTTCAGAAGCCATGAGTGAATGGGAAGACCAAGGTCCGCTTTGTTCCATGGAACGTCGAAGGCCTTTGGAAAGCTGTTGGACGAAACAGAATATTTACACAACATGGATCAGTGCAAAACTGTACCTCCTAAGGTACATACAGTACAGGCCAAAAGTTTGGACACACCTTCTCATTCAATGTGTTTTTTCTTTTTCATGACTATTTACATTGTACACTGAAAACATGTTTTATATTTTAGTTACTTCAAAATAGCCACCCATTGCTCTGATTACTGCTTTGCACTTTCTTGGCTTTCTCTCAATCAGCTTCAAGAGGTAGTCACCTGAAATGGTTTTCAGGTGTGCCTTATCAGGGTTAATTAGAGGAATGACTTGCTTTACCAATGGGGTTGGGACCATCAGTTGTGTTGTGCAGAAGTCAGGTTACTACACAGC